>BJCM01094042.1:0-19566 GCA_018326385.1 Flaveria bidentis | reverse complement strand
GAAAAGTACAAGAAATTCAAAGAGCTGATGAAGAATGTTAGACAATGATGTAAACTAGGTCCAAGGGGGAGTTTGTTGATACATGTGTACCCAGTTTAGGAGCTCAAAGTAAAATGTTTTTCATGTCTTACATATATGTAATTGAATGGGTGTGAATGAAATACAAAGTGTGGTTGATGTTTATAATGTTTAATATTTCATTGTTTATTGTGTGATAACTTATAGTGAACTAAATATATAGGTTTGTGGTTGGAATACATAATTCTTAGTCAATAATGATTGAGAAACATGTTCAAACTTAATAGTGTGAAGTTCTCATGCGAATGGACCATGCTAATGGACCATACACATGAATCCTTCATGCTAATAGACCAGTCGCATGACTGAACCAGGAGAATGGATCAGTCGCCCGATTGAGACATAAGATTGACTCAGTCGCACGACTGGACCTTCAGTCGTGCGGATGGGTCAATCGCATGATTCAGTCACACGACTGAACCATGCTAATGGTTCTGTCGTACGATTGGAAGACCCTAACCTATAAATACCACCTAATTCGTGGAAAAACGTAACAATTCGAATACCTACGCATATAATCGTACCCTAGCTGTCCAGAGACTCAAGAAAACATGTTCCAAGTTCATAGATCGCAGTTGATCATGTTCTAATCATTCTTAACGTTTCATTAATCGTTTGATTGATCTAAACTATGTTCTCCCTCATTGGATCGCCAATCAAATAGGATTCCGCACTATTTGAGTTGGTATACGCGTAGAATCAGTTGTACGAAATCAGTCCTAACAATATTTAGTTCGATTGACCTGATTACGAAAATTTCCTTTTTAACTAATTTATACTTTAAACATGTAATATGAAATTCATTGAAAATATACTATCTATACTAATAAACCTTTATATTTTTTGACACATGTCATTATCACATTCACTTTTCCATTTATTTTCCCACCTAAACTAATTATTTCATTTAAAAAAATCAAATAACTAATTTCTATTTATTCTCTTTCTCTCTCTATATTATTAATTTAAGTTCTTATTAAATCAATAATATTAAAAGATACTTTTTATCAAATAAAAACTAAATACTTTGATTAAAAAATACATGTCTTCAAAAACAAAATTTTCTAAAACTATGATTATTTTAAAACAACGATAATTTTTTTATAATAACGAAATTATTTTAAAATCATTCTTTTTATATATAAAAAAATTTTTACAAAACAAACCCGAAGTCTTTAAACAACAAGATAAAAAATAAAATTTTTATCAAAACAATATTTTTTATAACGACAGTTTTAGAAATAATAGAAATGTTTCATCAATTAATCACAGTAACTACTTATACGTAATTTTAGTTATATCTTATATCAAAATAATGTTTTACGGATCCTTATTATTCATTAATAATTATTTAATATTTTTAATCAACCCGTGTAATACACGGGGTTGTACCATAGTTTAATAAATATAAAACTACAAATTGCTTTCGTATATATTATGTTATCACATACGAGAAAATGTAACAAATAGATATATATTACAAATTTCTTGATAGCCGATAGCTTAGAATGCTTAAACCAATAGCATAGTAAAAGAACATAAACAATGTCATGAGCTTTCTTATTAACTAGTTTCTTATCACCACGCTTCGCAACGGAAGTCAGATACCCACACACAACGTTACTTTAGTCGTTATGTGTTCAGCTCGTTAGAAATCATAAAAGCGAACTTTGGTAGCGAAACTAAAAATTACTGAACTTTAATGGCCAAGCCCGAAAAAATAAAACTTCACTACAAACAGACAAATAGTTTAGCGACCAAACTCCGCGATCCTAAACTTTAAGAGGCCAAAGTCACGTGCTAGCTGTCGGAGTCCAGTCATTTCCCCCGCATACAACTATATGTTACTTTGGTCGTTATGTGCCGGCTCGTCAGAAATCATAAAATCAAAGTTTGGCGGAGAAACTCAAAAATACTAAACTTGATAGGTCAAACTCGAAAAAATAAAATTTCACTATATATAGTTTAGTGGTTAAACTTTAATATTCTAAACTTTAGTGACCAGAGTAAAAAAACGTACCGGTAGCCAAAATATATAATACTAAACTCTAGTGGGTAAATGCGGTAAAAAAGTTCACTATAAATAGTTTGGTGGCCGAACTCAAAAATCTTAAACTTTAGTGATGAAAATCAAATAAACAAAACTTTGGGTTAAAAATATAAATACTTCAAACTAATGTGATTCAAGTCAAAAAATTCAAAAGAAAACTATTCATTCCCATATGTAATTATAATAGAGTAAAGTAATAAAATGATTTTGACATATATTATTTTTATTTAAATGAATAACTATTTCTTAATTAATTGATTATAATATAATTAATATATAGCTACACGAGAATACAAACCTTATACGATAGTCAACAGTCAAAATTAAACTGCTTTAAGAAATCAAACAATTTATATTCTTTTAGTGACTTTTTTATATTTCACTTTTACTGTTTTAAAGTTTCTAATCCAAACATTACTTGTTATGACCCTGCTGTAAGACAAAAAGCGAAGGAAGATATATTTGGACAGTAGAAAGTCTAATAACATATAAACTAGAGATTAATAGAATTAATTCGACACGATCTGATAAAAATATATTTTTTGAATTTACAATAACAAAATTTCCACTTGTATGTTTTGTGATTAAAATAAATAAGTTTAAAGGATATAACCTTCTTGGGTTGTATTTTGAGAAATCATGTTACACATGGCTAGTCATATGTTATGTTCTTCAGAGTTACATTATCCAAAAATAGAATTGCAGTGACTGAAACTACTAATTATCGTGGTTAGTTTTGATTTTGTAGGCATATCTTATAAAATTAGAAGATCTAACGAATATTGATGATTCAAGTCTAATATTCAAGTCTAATCTCATTTTGATTTAGATTAAAACAGTCCTGTACGTGTTTCATTGAATTAGAAAATCAGTAGGACATGTCATATTCTAAAGTCATGTAAGAGCATTGTGGAGCTTATCAAGACAATTCTTATCGACAGCGTTGTATTTTTGTTGTCAGTGATTTTGAGTGATACATTTCTTTAAAGATAAAAGAGGTAATTTCGATCAGGTGTTTTGAGGTGATGGATGTTAAGTTCTTTCGAATTTGTGTTCTTTGTTCTAGGGTTTAATATTTTACACGAAGTTCAATTTGGGTGCTGAACATGAACCGGTGCTTCACCGATCTAATCTATATCATAAATGTATGTATTTATACTTACTGTTCATCATTTGAATCATGTTTGTTTTCATTAACTTTTCAGAAAGAGGTAACTCTACATAATCCTATATGTTCATATGGGAGTTGGATTTTTCTACTGTAACAACACAAATAAGCAGTAATAATCTTATAAACTTTCAAATTTTTAGTTTCCATCCCATGATGATTATGCAATTATTTCTGTTTTTTATTTTTATTTTGTGTTCTTTTAAATCTTTAAAAAGTAACAAAAGACACCACTCTTGACCAAGTTCTAAAAAAGAATACTCATTGAATCTTGATGTTGACTGCGAATGATGTACTATTGCAGTCCACAATTGATCATTCTGCTAAACACTATATGATATGTTTGATTCTTATGTGAAAGAAGGATCGCAAAGCCCGGATTTTGTTGATGCAGGAGTTGTCAAATAGAAACTATCTCTACACCACTGAGGTTTGTTACTAAAACCTTTAATATGTTAGAATCAATCTGTATTGATCCACAAAGAGGCGTATTTGTTATTTGAAGTCATCACCTAAAAACGAATTTAATGAATACACATATTTAAAAATGTTAACGTACATGTATCTCTTGGTTAAGTTTGTTGGCTTAGTGATAAAAACAGTTGAAATTGCAGTAATAAAGTACATGCAACAGATCAGAAATGACTTGAAGTTATCAATGGATTGAAGTTATCAAATATCTATTATTTATATTGTGTTATACGGTTTTGTTGTAGCAAAGATTTTATAACGTTTAGGCATTGGATTGCTGTCACAGAGTACATAAAAGTTTCACCTTTGACATTAATGTTTGTTTATTTATTTACTAAACGTCATATTGATGCAGTCGGAAACAAAAAGATAGATAATTGAACCTGTTGATTCACGAGAATAGCAGAAACAATTCTTCTAACAATCGTTGATTCACAAAGAATACCGATAATCAGGGTTTACACTAACACATACTGTGATAGAGAAAAAAACAGATTTTTTTCATAAACTTCAATAAGATTTCACCCATCCCTTACACAATCATATAAAGAAGCAAAACCAAAGTTGAATGGGCCACAAAACATAAACGGGTCAAAAAATGGGCCAAATGTAAAGTCCAACAACATGTAAAAATAAGACAAAAATTGAAATAACTCATAAAATAAGCCGTTTTTGGGCCGAAATGATGACTCAAACGGAGACTTCTAGCCCAAGTTATGGTCATTTCAGTGAAACCCCTTTTGATAAACGATCTTGGGCCTCCAAAAAGGCTAAAAGTTGCTCATCTGTCTTAGGCCCACATCATTCTTTCCTGGGTAGAAAAAATTCATCCTCAAATTCCCAACAACCTCATCATCAAAAGAATCACCATGATATGGTAGCAAATGTTTCACATTAAACACATCAGAACACCGAATATGGCTAGGCTACTTTAGTCGATAGGCATTAGGATTTATCTTGTGCACGATCTCAATAGGACCAATCTTTTTGGCGGACAACTTGTTGTACTCCCCTATTGAAAAACGATCTTTAGTTAGCACAGCCCAAACAAAGTCACCTTCTTCAAAATCAACATGCCTTCATTTTTTATCAACATCTTTCTTGTACTTGGCATTCGTTTGGGTCAAGTTATGATGAACAACTTTATGAACTTCATGCAACCCCTCCACAAAATCATGAACCTTTTTGGGAAATGAGTCAGATGCAAGAAGTGACATTAAATCAAGTGGGCCTCGAGGTTGAGAAAAATAAACCACCTGAAATGGACTAAACCCGGTACTTCGATTAACAATATGATTGTGAGCAAACTCGGCTTGGTATAGTTTCTAGTCCCATGCTTTCACATGATCACCAACTAGACATCACAGAAAATTGCCAAGTGAACGATTTACAACTTTAGTTTGGCCATCCGTTTGTGGATGATAAGCACTACTGAAACTAAAAGTATTCACCATTCTCCATATACTGCGGCCAAAGTGACTCAAAAACTGGGTATCCCAATCAGAAACAATAGAAGAAGGCAATCCATGTAGGCGATACACATCACGAAAGAAAAGTTGTGCCACATTAATAGAATCAGTTGTCTTCTTACAGGGAATAAAATGAACCATCTTAGAAAACCTGTCAACAACAACAAAGATAGAGTCGTTACCCCTTTGTGTATGCGGCAACCCCAACACAAAATCCATGCTAATATCAACCCATGGCTGTAAAGGAACCGGCAATGGCATGTTGAGGCCCACGTTACTAGTTGTGTCCTAAGAAACTTGACAAATATGACACCTCTTAACATAACGATCCACTTCTTTCCTCATGGTAGGCTAGAAATAAGAAGCTTGTACCAACTGTAGAGTACAATCATGACCAACGTGCCCTTCCCTATGCAACTCCTTAATAATCTGTAAACACATTCTGGAATCAGGAATACATAGTTGATTCGTTTTGAATAGAAAACCATCTTGTATAATAAAATCTGACTTCAGCCCAGTCTGCACATCGTGCATAATAACTGAAAAATATGGATCAATTGCTAACTGGTCACGAATGACATCTAAGCCCGGCACATCAACCCTCATAGACACAAGCAGATTACTCCTCCTGCTTAGGGCATCAACAACTCAATTCGAAAGTCCAGTTTGGTGTTTAACAACAAAAGTAATTTTTTCAAGAAATTCTAACCAACCCGTCATCTTGAGGTTCTAAAATTTAGCCTCTAGTTTCCGCACCTCTTCGCGGGGGCAATATTCCTCTTTCATTAGGGTCTTGAAATCTTCCCTATTTGTTTGATTGGCAGTTTCAACACCAAACATTTGGACTTGAGTGTTCCACCATAACAATGCAGTACTATCTAGACTGTCGGTGGCTTACTTAACCCGATTTGCCACCAGGCAGTTACACATCTCAAATACAAATTTGAGTTTCTTAAACCAGCGCAGTAGTCCCACAAATCCTTCCACTTCAATGAACGGATTAGTTTTACAGTCCATGAAGGACTTGAAGGTGTAGACTCCTTGTCTTGCAACGAATTTAGATAAGGTCTTCAAAATTTTGAATAGATGTTACGACTTAACCGGACTGACAAAAAGCTAATATTAGGAATAAATTTAGTATTGCTTACCGATCGGAGCTGCCTGCAGATTGGGGTTATGATTTACGAGAGCATCAACCACGTGCTAATTAGGGCTGCTAGCTCGGCTGTGGTCATGTTGATGGTGCCATGACCACGTCCGCTTCCACGACCACGATTAGACATTCTTAACAATCACAACATACAAAAGTGAGTAATATGCAACATATATACTTCATTTAAGTAAAATTAACTAAAAGAATTTAGCACACAAACAACTAACGAGTTCAAATAATAATTTATGATTGAACAAATTGTAAGTACGTCTACAATGAATTAAACCAAATACTAAAATCTAAAACATCAGTTGGATAGGAAACAACCCTTCCCATCTAGGTTTGAAAAAGAACAAAAGTCTAATGGATAAAAATAAGTAAAAGAAAATGAATAGGCAAGGAGATTAGTGAAGTTTTATACGGATTGAGACTGTCGTGTCACCAAATTATAGAAATGAAATTTTTTACTGACTATGATTGTTATCATCTGACAAGATTCGCAAGACTTCTCATGCATGACAAATCCACAATTACGTGTGCACCAAGTGATGGTAATTTTCTTTGCATGGTCATTCCTGGTTTCTCCCATCTGAGTTAACATACTTTTTCAAGTATAGAGTGTTATCAATGATAGAGGTATCAAAGACATAGTTATTAAATTAAGTGTCGATTAACCATGAAGATCAAGAATAGGTTGGATTCATCTTAGATTAGTGTTTATAGTTTTGTTTATTTTTAAATGTAATAGGACAAATGTTAGATTACTTTTGTATGTTTGTAGTTTGAGTTTTGGTGCCCAGCGAAACTATGAGCGAAACTATAGTTTCGCTGATACTCAGCCGGCTTGTTTCACCTTGCAAAACAGTGTTTCCAGCGAAACTACTAACTCTATATATAGAATTGTTTCTTTCATCGTAGAGCAATCTTGCAAAACCCTAATTCGGATTATCATTGTTGTAAATCTGATTTGGAAGTTGGAATCATATTAAAATATTATTGAGCTCTTGTTTTATTGATTGTGTTGGCTTTGTTTTTTTATTATTGAAGCCTTTGTACTCTTGATTGTTTAGGCTTTTGGTTGGTTGAGTTCAATATCATTATTTTATCAATTCCAGATCAAATTTGAGTGTATTTGATATGGAAATTGATTAAAATTGGTTTGTTCTTGATTGGGAAAGCTTTGGTAATCATCAGATCTTAAGTTCATTAAGATTTATGTGATTTTGGATCGATTTCGTGTTGAAAAAGTATTTCAGAATCATCCAGGTAAACTACGGATCATTCTGCAAAACTTTTAGTTTCTTCCAGCGAAACTACAGTCGTTTTATTCATTGTGTTAGTTTCTGCAACATCGGTGAAAGTATACTCATTGAACAAAAGTTCAATAGTGTTGGTGCCTAACATCAAGTGAAATTGTTGCTGAATTTAGATCTGAATGAAAGTTCAAGCTTGTTTCTGGCGAAACTAGCACAATCAAGTAGATTGGTTGCGAAACTGCTACTAAAATTCCCAATGAAAGTATCAGCGAAACTACAAGAATTTCAGCGAAACTAGTGATTCTTCTACGAAACTACAATGTCTAAGATGCCAACTCTCACCCTTGCTGATTTGGAGAGTATGGCACCTAATCGACCCCCGAGACTGATCAACTGAGATAATTTTAAGGACTGGAAGAGGTGTTTTAAAGCATTCATTTACTACATGGATCATAATCAATGGGAATCAATCATCTCAGATCCTCACATGCTGACTATTACTATTGAAGATGTCGTCTCTCAAAACAAGAATCCAGTCACGTTTAATGAAAAGGACTTGTGTTGGGGTTCAACAATGTAATAAACTGAAGCTTACCAAATGATAATCATAGCCGACTGAAGATCTAATTGTACAAGTTCAGAGACCAAATTGATTATCAGAAGAAAACTCATTTGATATTCCACCCCCAGCTGCTTCGACATCTATTTCTTCAACACCAACCTCTACTCCATCTCAAACCTTTTCATCATCCCAACCTAATCAACACATTCCATCTACTTCTCCATCATCTACACAATCTCAATCAACTAGCCCACCCCATTCCAATCCATTACCTTTAACCATTGATTACAAATCATTGAAGGATCATCCTCATGATAACATAATCGGATAAATTACTGATGGTGTTACGACACGAAGTCAATCTGGTTTGATAAATGTGTGCTTATTCTCTTGTTTTATATCCTAAATTGTTACAAAGAATGTTTTTGTAGCTTTTTAGGATCCTTGCTAGGTTGAGTCCATGCAAATGGAGCTTCAACAATTTTGGAAACTCAAAGTGTGGACGCTGGTTGATCTTCCACCAAACAAATGCCCAATAGGCACGATGGATGTTCAAGAACAAACCTGATGATTGTGGTATTATGGTAAAGAACAATTCCAGGCTGGTGGCTCAAGGATTTGCCTAAGAAGAAGAGATTGACTATACGGATTCCTTAATCCAGTAGCCTGTCTTAAAGCAATTAGGATTTTTCTGGCTCATGCCCCCCACAAGCATTTCAAAGTCTACCAGATGGATGTTAAATGTTCCTTTCTTTATGGAGACATTGATGAGGAAAAATATGTGTGTAAACCACCAGGGTTTGAGGATCTAGACTTTCTAGATAAAGTGTACAAAATTGATAAAGCTCTCTATGGATTACATCAAGCTCCTAGCATTTGGTATAAAACTTTAACACAATATATGTTAGGCAATGGTTTCTCTCATGGCACTATTGATATGACTTTGTTTAAAAAGGAAGTGGATGGTGAGATCTTAATAGTTCAAGTCTATGTTGATGACGTTATTTTTGGCTCCACCAATCCAAAGCTATGTCAGGAGTTTGAGGAGGTCATGAGAAGTCGCTTTGAAATGAGTATGATGGGGGAGATCTGCTTTTTCCTTGGGTTGCAAGTCGAACAAAAGCCAAAAGAAATTCTTATTCATCAGGAGAAGTATGTGAAAGAGATTTTAAAGAAATTCAAGATAGATGATGCCTCTTCTAAATTAACTCTATTCACAACTCAAACATGCGTCACTCTAGATAAGAACAGGAAATCTGTTGATCCTCATTTGTATAGATCCATGATCGGTTCCCTAATGTATCTCACAGCAAGTCATCCAGACATCACTTTTGTTGTAGGATATTGTGCTTGATACCAATTTGACCCTAAGGAGTCTGATGAGAAGGCAGTCAAACGAACCTTTCGTTATCTTAAAGGCTCTTCTCATTTGGATCTTTGGTATCCTTGTGGTAGAAATTTTGATTTGCATGCTTATTCTGATAGTGATTCTAATAGTTACATGTTAAAAAGAAAATCTATCACTAGAGGCTGTTAATATTTGGGGAACTGTTTGGTATCATGGCAAAGCAAGAAACAGACAAATGTGTCTTTTTCCACGAGGAAGGCAAAGTATATCGTTGCTTCCAGTTGTTGCTCTTAAGTGTTGTAGATACAACATTACATTATTGACTACGGAATCAATTTTCTCCGTACTCCATTATTCTGTGACAATGAAACAACCATCGGAATCGCAAAGATTCAAATTCACCATTCCCGCACCAAGCATATCGAGACAAGGATTCATGCAATCCGTGATGCTTAGGAGAAGCGTTTTATTGATATTATTCTTATTGACACTAAAAATCAAAAGGCTGATCTTTTCACATAAACATTCGCTAAACCTTGTTTTTATGAACTGATCTCCATGTTAGGATTGATATCTTTTTAAAACATGTTTCCTTAAATGTCTCATGTAAATATTACACATAATCTTTTTTTGTTCTTGTTTTTTCCTTCTTTTATCTTTAAACTTCAGTCCTTCATTATTTTACATAAAAAATAAAAATATAATTAAAATATGAAAATGAGTGACAGATATTTCTATAGAAATTACTCTTATCTTTCTGATTCGTAAAAATTTCGGGGGAGAATAACTCCAATTTATCTGTCTTTCTTGCATAATAAGTTTTTGTTGCCAGAAAGATTTGAAGGAGGTCAATGGTCTTGTATTAGGATATGCATGATAGGCTCAGCCAGAACGCGAAGTAGATAGTGATCTTGTGGGTAAACTAATAGGATAAGAAGCTTATTGACTTGGATTATCCCCTTGACATTTTGGCCTTCATAAAGTTACAAGTCCTCGTCCAAAATGGATTGAGAGTGCATCATCTATGTTCTTTATTTTGTTTAATGAAGTTTATTTCAATAGTGCTTCTTGCTGCACTATTTGTGTCAAAGAAGATTCATCCTGTACACAATCACACGCTTATCTTCTCTACTATGTGTGAATATTGACCTGGAGTGATGATCTCCTTTGTTATACGTAAGTATAGACTTGGTGATCTCATTAACACATTATGATAATTTTCTTTGTTATATGTGAATATAGACATGAAGCTCTCATATGTCAAGATCAAATGGTCATCTCCTTTGTTATATGTTAGTATAGACTGGAGCTCTCATCATTTGAGTATTATAAGGTATGTGCTTCTTTTGAAAATATCCTTGTTATGCTCACCATGGGATAATCAAGTAGAGTTTATCATTTTGTTCAATATATCATGAGGACAAGATGAGTTTCTTTGCCAAATGTATGTGGAGACTGAGTCATTTAAGTCTTAATTTAACAAACCAAAAAACTGATAACAGAAGCAACAATTCACTTGTTGAAAAGAAGCAGGCATGGGTTTAAAAGGACAAGTATATCATCAATCCCACCAAACTCTGACTTTCTGGAAAATCTCTTCAGTTTATCGTATCTCTATATCCTCTTTATCTTCCTTCACTTTTTCTAATTTTGTTAAACTTTGTTAGGTCTTGTGGGGTTTTTTTGGTTCTTTTATTTTTTTTCTTTTTTGTCCTTGTCTTAAATTCTTTTTAAATAATTAAATATTAAAAAGAAATAGAAAATTTTTAGTTTTTGGGTCTTAGCGAAACAATAGATGCGAAACTACAAATTCTCCGGTATTCTCGCTCATTTCAGAGCCATTTTGATTCAAATTTTTACTGGGCAAAACTATAGTTTTGCTGCCAGCGAAACCACATGCTATATATTGTGTATGCGAAATTGAATGCTTATTTTCACACATTTATATTGTTATTAGACCCAGAGCCCTAAAATCGATTTCACATACGATCTAGCTTATTTGTGTGTTTTATAAGTGTTGGATGATCATATAAGTTTTAGGTGTGTGTTTCGAATTTGCGTATATAGTTTAATCTAGGTTTCATCAACATTAAATGGATCGATTTGATTCTGACAGTTCAGTACCTTCGCAGTTCATTCTGCGAAAGTACCGATGCTTTCAGCAAAATTGAACAAAAGTTCACATGCTTTCAACAAAACTGTAGCGTTATACTGTCCATGCGAACCTAACAGTTTCGCTTGCTTGGACTCATTTTCGGCGTGCCGAAACTACTTCTTCAGTTGGCCGAAATTACATGTGAACTTGTGCCGAAATTACACTTTCGCCTTCCAAAACTACAGTATCGGCCAGCGAAACTACACTTTCGTCCAATGAAACTAATTGTGTTTTTCTTTAATCTTATTCTTTTTAATTGCTTTATGTATTACTTATGTTGTTATATCTTTCTAACGTGTTTCATCTACTTCTTTTTTTTTCAGATATATGGCAATTTAAAATTTGACGAGAGGAACAACATCACAGCTATTCTTGACGATCGGAATCCAAAGGCTGCTGGATTTCGTGACTGTATTCGTTGGCTCAGGGACTCTCCCATCGCTTATGCCATCTCTCACTCTCCGACCATATACGATCTCCACATCTAAGACTTCAGGAGATCTGTTGAGTATGACACGAGAGCTAATCCTTAGAGGATTGCAGTTAGAGTTTTGGAAAATGATATCTCCATCACTATGGAGGTTATTGCACGGGTGCTAAGGCTACAAGAAGATTATGGAGATGAGGTGGTGTTATTTGATCAGGAGGTGTTTGAGGCATTTAGGAGCATAGGGTATGAGGGTCCTCCTTTCAATACAAGAAAAGAAATCAAAAAATCTTTCCTATCCAAAGATTGGAGATATATAGCCCACGTCTTTATCATGTGTTTGGATCACCGAAAGGGAGGATCAGATGGACTAAACTTAGACTGGGCCAAGGCTATGATTACCTGTTGTAGAGGGCAAAAAGCCAACATAGCTAAACTAATATTTAATTTTATGCCCGAGAATGTGATGGCTCTAAAGAATGATAAATGGTTGTTATACCCCAAGTTTATCCAGATGTTGATAAAGGATCTGATTTCTAATGTTCCTAGACATGGATAAATTAAAAGACCGGTTCAGATGAATACTAGGATTTTTGTTGACTGCCCAGTCATCAGGCACGATTTTAGTGGGAGGATCACTCATTTATGGGAGAACATGTATCCAGCCTAAAGGTGGAACTACATTAGGAGGGTTATTGAAGCTGAGAACAAGCACGCTGAGGAAACAAGAGAGAAACAAGTTGAGTTGGTAAAGAAAAGGAAGAGGTATGCGAAGGAAAAAGACTATGATTTGGAGGATGAAATAGATAAGGTAGCCTTGAGAGCTAAAAGGGAGAAAAGATCCAAGACGAAGGTTGATCAAGGTGATGTTGAGAGGATGGGAGAGAGGAGTTCCAAGCACAAACACCAAGCCTTTACTGAGCCCCAACAGAAAGATGATAGGGCAAACTTGGATGACGATATTATCAGGAACCTTAACTCATCTCTTTCTAATGAGTTAAGTATGATAAAAACTAAGCTGATAAACCAGGAGTTGAGAGAAAGGAAGAAGGATAAGATGTTGGAAAGCATGTCTAAAATGTTGGTTGATCATCAAGCTTTGATCAAAAGATTACTGACTAAGGTAAATGAGCTGAAAGCTATCGCCGGCCTGCCTAATCAACTAACTCAATCTGAGTTAGATGATCTTACTGATACTTCAAGGTACACATTTTTTAGTGTGAGTACCTCATCCAAGGAAGGAGAGGGCACTAGTGGTGCAACAGATGCTACTGCTGGGGGTTCTAGTGAGAAGAATGTTGGTGAGGAAGAGATGGAGACTGGAAAGGAGATTGGGGAAACTACTAACTCTATATATAGAATTGTATCTTTCATTGTAGAGAAATCTTGCAAAACTCTAATTCGGATTATCATTGTTGCAAGTCTGATTTGGAAAGTGGAATCATATTGAAATATTGTTGAGCTCTTGTTTTATTGATTGTGTTGGCTTTGATTTGCTTATTATTGAACACTTTTGTTTATTCTTCATCATCATATGTTTGTATTGAGAGTTTGTTATAGATATTGAATCATATATTCAATCAATTGTACTGTATTTTGATCTGTTTGGACAAACAAACCAAGGTTGTACGAAGGAATCGGTTGGGAAAAGCATTTCCTTGGGCAAAAGGTCGCCGATGTACTCAGGTTAGATGGGTAAGGTAGCATTTCATACGTAAACCTAATAAGTTGTCTCCCAATGTCTATAATAGTCATAGTGTAGCTATTGCTTGTTCCACAAGGTAGGGTAGAAGTTCTAACGTAGGTAAAGAAGTATGATAGAAGTATCTCTCGTCCGATAAAGTATTTAACAGGAGGCAGGACATGTTCCTAATGAACCATCCAAATCCAGTACCAAGGAACTATATCCAATTCCGAGGGGTATAATGTAAAAGGTAAGGTACAGGTGATTCGTAAGTAACCTTCTTGTGACTCACAGTAACTAGGAGTCACTTGTACAGAGAAACATGAGGTGACCATGGGAAATCAGGTTGAGCTGGCCTTTTTCACCAACATAGAATGAAGAGATAATTATGTTATTCCTGTAGCCGAACGCTCATAGGAATATACCACAACAAGCAAATCCCAATCAAGTATAGCAAACAGGCAAGGAAAATAGATGAAACTAAACATGTCTATGTGGGTGTAACTAAGGCATCAGCCTATAGTCTAAATGCAATACAAATTAATTTTAGATCGCTATAACCATTGGCTTTGATACCAATCTGTCACACCCTCAAATTTCTACAAACGGGGTAATAACGTTAGACGTGTGACATACCAAGATCTTAGGCATTAGTTACACCAAACGACACAACAATTACAAAACATAATTTCTAATTTAAAATAAAGTTTCCGACAATTCAGATTTAAATATGTAAACATGAAAAGTAATGCCAAAGCGTATAAATTCATAATTCAAACGACACAAACACACGCAAAACCAAATAAGTATAATGTGTGGAAAATGAGATTGTTCTTTATTGACCCGATAAATGATAAATGACATGATATGATGATCCTAGTCGTGCTCGATTAAGAACTTGAAAGAAACATGTTAAAGTGTCAACATAAAGTTGGTGAGTTCACAGGTTTTGGTATACAAAACATAATAGTAAACTGATATAGCAAACAAAGTAATATCAGAAGATAGCTAGTTTACTCAACAAGTTACTAAGTGTATAAAGTTCGCAATCGAAGCTGAAAATGTAAAGGAAAGCCTCGGCTGTGAACACCAAGTCACAGAAACAAAATTTGGTCAATTAAACAACCGTTTGACGTACTTTTGTGCTAGCACAACTAGCCTAGGTGGGGTTTGACAAACCCAGTATGATGTAAATATTATATCTAGCATACGTAAGATATATTCATATTTATACTAATCATATAAATACATGATATCTATAGAAGCTAACTATGCCCATATAAAACACCATATACCTACCCAAGCACATGCACCCCACAACTAACACCACAAACACAACTCTCAATAATCCCCGTGCCAACACCATATTCCATCATACACCCCAAGAGCACACATACTAGCAACCTAAACAAGATACATAGATGCACTACCTAAAAAACACATATAATGCTCACGGTAGGAAGAAGAAACACACACCACACGCATTAACACATACACATGCATAATGCACTCCTTCATACAAACAAATACTTATGAATGCACACCACCTTCTATACATATACATTCATATATCACAGTACACACACACAACAGAACCATCGATCACTATATATACATGCACAATACACCCAAACACTTAACATGAGCACGATAATAACCTGCAAACCACATGGATCATAGAACATAACCGAACATCACAACCCTTAGATCCGAGAGCATGAATGTACGCTTAAGTCGTTTCCCGAAAACCTGAAACCGTAACCTAAAGAAAACAAGAGGACGACCAGAAGAAAAGAAATCATACCGAAAGGGCTGCTGGATTGGTTTTGTGGCTGCCGTGAGTGGTCGGTTGTCGAGCACTTGCTATTGCAGCGAAGGAAGTCACCGATGTTGCTAGCTGCGTCAATGAACAATTGAAACAGTGGAGTTTATTGATGCTGCTTGCGATGGTTTCCGTAGAGGTATTGACCACGACGGAGGTTTGTCTGGCCGTGTCGATGAACATCTGCGTAAAGGTTAAAGGAGACTTCGCCGGACGGAGATGGGGTGTTGCGAAGAGGAGGCTGCCGAGAGGTTTAGGGTTACGGTGATAACATAACCGACGGGGAAGGTGTTTCTAATATAGATTCTCAAGTAATGGGGAAAATTTACATTCAAGTCCTTACAATTAATCTAAATGACACTTTGAGTAATTCAGATTTAGTTAGTTCCAAGTTAACTATTACTAATAGTTATATTAGTAATAATTTTCATTTATTAACAATAATAATTATAATGATTATTAGTATTTAAAATACTACAATTATCATTAATTGATAATAATTTGATTAATAAAAAAATAATCGAGAGGTGGATAATAGAAGTGGTATTGACCTAGAAACTCGGGTTGTTACATCATTCCCTTGTTGAAGTAATTTTCGTCTCGAAAATTACTACATCATATCACGAAAAACACTAGGTTTTAACCACGACAAAAAGAAGAAGCAGGGTTTGGTTTCTAGAAATTCTAAAATAAACCCAAAATATAAAAATGTAAGAACAAAGGAACGTAAGGTCTCGCGAGAGTTACGACATCATCCCCTTATTGAAGAAAATTTTGTCTCGAAATTTGAAGAAAAGATATCTCAAAATAATACCTTAAGAAGGGGATGCTTGATCTTTGATCAAATGTGGGTACTTCTTCATCCGATCCTCACGTTCCCCTCTGGTTCAAATTTTGAATTTCACCTAACGCGCACAATGGGAATCTTGCTACACTTTAGGGTTTTGACTTTTCGATTCATAACTTCCATTGGTTCCTTAATAAAATGAAGCTATTCATCAATTTCTAGTTTCTTTAATGGAACGACAAGTGATTTGTCGAAAAGACACTTCCTTAGGTTTGACATGTGAAACACGTTGTGTATTCCACTGAGCTCTCCAAGTAAATATAACTGATAGGCTACCGGACAAACCCATTTGACAATCTCAAACGGTCCAACGTACATAGGGTTTAGTTTTTCATGCTTTCCAAAGTGTATCATGTCTTTCCAAGGTGAGACTTTTAGGAGCACTATGTCACCAATCTGAAATTCCAATGGTTAATGACGTTTATCAGTGTAACTCTTCTATCGATCACGTGGTGCTAACATACGGTTATGCCAATACAATGCCCAACATATAGGTGATCGACACTAACCCTCATACAATGCCTCAATTGGTGTGGCCTTGATTGAGGTGTAATAACTATTATTGTAGGAGAACTCAACCGATGGTAAATGAGTTTCCCAATTGCAGCCATATTCAATCACACAAGCACGCAACATATCATCCGATGTCTGGATCGTACGTTCACTCTGACCATCAGTTTGTGGATGGTACGCGGTGCTCATGTCTAGCCGTGTTCCTAATGATCGTTGTAAAGATTGCCAGAAATAAGAAGTGACGATTAGATATGATAAATATTGGTACGCCACGTTGAGAGACTATTTCTCTTAAATAAATTTGTGTCAACTTCTCCATTCGGTCAATATCCTGAATTGCTAGAAAGTGCGTAGATTTTGGTAAGCGGTCTACTATAACCCAAAAGGTATCGCATCCGCTGGGGGTCCTAGGCAACTTTGTGACAAAATCCATCGAGATCTACTCTCATTTCCACACTGGAAGTTCCGTTTGTTTAAGCAAACCTGACGGTCTTTGGTATTCCACCATAACTTTAGAGCAAGTTAGACATCTGCCTACGTAGGTTGCAATATCAACTTTCATATTCGGCCACTAATAAAGCTCTTACAGATCCTAGTATATCTTGTCTAAACTCGGATGAATTGGGTAACGTGACTTATGAGCTTCATCCATTATTAGCTCTCGTAAATTCCCATACTGGTACCTAGATCCGTTCCATTAAATAACGGATTACATCATACTTGGCCTCTAAATGTTTCTCCATGCCTTGCATGGATTCTGCATTCAGAATCTCTAATTTCAAGGCCTCAGATTAGACAGCCTTGCACCTACCCAAGCACATGAACCCCACAACTAACACCACAAACACAACTCTCAGTAATCCCATGCCATCACCATATTCCATCATACACCCCAAGAGCACACATACATGCACCTAAACGAGATACATACATGCACTACCTAAAAAACACATATAATGCTCAAGGTAGGAAGACGAAACACATACCACACGCATTAGCACATACACATGCATAATGCACTCCTTAATACAAACAAATACTTATGAATGCACACCACCTTCTAAACATATATATTCATATATCACAGTACACACACAGCAGCAGAACCATCGATCACTATATATTCATACACAATACACCCAAACACTTAACATGAGCATGATAATAACCTGCAAACCACATGGATCATAGAACCTAACCGAACATCACAACCCTTAGATCTGAGAGCATGAATGTACGCTTAAGTCATTTCCCTTAAACCTGAAACCACAACCTAAAGAAAACAAAAGGACGACCAGAAGAAAAGAAATCATACGGAAAGGGCTGTTGGATTGGTTTTGTGGCTGTCAAGAGTGGTCAGTTGTCGAGCACTTGCTACTGCAGCGAAGGAAGTCACCGATTTGCTAGCTGGGGCGATGAACCGTTGAAAAAGTGGAGTTTATTGATGTTTCTTGCGGTGGTTGCCAGAGAGGTATTGACCACCACGGAGGTTTGTCTGGTCATGTCGATGAACATGTGTGTAATGGTTTAAGAAGGAGACTTCGCCGGACGGAGATGGGGTGTTGCGAAGAGGAGGTTGCCGAGAGGTTTAGGGTTACGACGATAACGTAACCGATGGGGAAGGTGTTTCGGTTATATATTCTCAAGTAATGGGGAAAATTTGCATTCAAGTCCCTCCAATTAATCTAAACGACACTTTCAGTAAATTAGATTTAGTTAGTTCAAAGTTAATTGTTAATAATAGTTATATTAGTAATAATTTTCATTTAATAATAATAATAATAATGATAAGTAGTATTTAAAATACTACAATTATCATTTAATAATAATAATTTGATTAATAAAAAATATAATCGAGAGAGGTGGATAATAGAAGCGGTATTGACCTGGAAACTCGGGTTGTCACACATACGCAGCTTGTCTAAAAAGAATGAAGAATTAGACCAGATTCTTAAGGATATCTCCTTTATAGTTTATGAAATGTTTCAGGAGGTCAAGTTCAGGTACTCGTAATTTGTGTATACTAACTTTCTTGCAAACTTAAACTCCTTAGAATATTACATGTTCCCTAGATATGTGTGAAGTCACTGGATCGGTTGACATCCGAGCGTGTTCTTGACGGAAGGAAAAAAACCAAGACACAAACAAGAGAAAGAACAATAATAGAATGGTTTCATTGATAAAACCTGATGATTATAAGCTCGTTAAAAAGAAGAATCACGACTCTTGGCAAGGGGAGATTGTGACATCCATCGCCAAAAGGTCCGTCAATTGGCGTGTTTCCGTTATCTTTTTCGTTAGTCGGTCATTCCTCATCTTTATGAACTATCTGTGTGGATATCATACTTGCTTGCTTTGTTACCTTCTACGCTTGTGCTCTTGTCGTTGCATTGCTGCCACTTAAACCTTTACACATATCACCACCGTCATCATGAAATACACCATTTTTATATAAATTTATTGTCATAAATAAAACCATTTTTTTAAGTTACAAATACCATTAATTATGTTTTTGTCATTAATATAACGAGCCTAATTAATGTCGTTTTCAACCGAAACAAAT
>BJCM01094039.1:0-14345 GCA_018326385.1 Flaveria bidentis | reverse complement strand
CCTCCTTTATCATGCCAATTTACCTCTTACTTTTTGGTCTCACGCGTTTCAAACCGCAGTGCACCTTATCAACCGACTACCCACAAAAATTCTAAATTATATGACGCCTTATGAAAAACTTTATCATACACCACCAACCTACACAAAACTCAAACCCTTCGGTTGTTTGTGTTTTCCTTGGCTACGCCCGTATGCTAAGTCCAAACTTCATCCTCGCTCATCGAAATGCATTTTCCTTGGTTACTCCTCCTCCAAATCTGCATTTAAATGCTATGATCCTACATCTCATCGTCTATATCACTCACGCCATGTTGAATTTGTTGACCATATTTTTCCTTTTCACACTCAAGGCACTTCTCCATCTCCATTACCCACCACAGATTCCTTTATTCCTACTGTTTCTACAAAGAAGTCCTCTTTTTCCAAACCCAACTTATCCACTGTCATACACCATACTCCTCCTATCATACCTCCCCATCCGCCAAACACCTCAAACCATTCCCCTCAACCAGCTAGTTCTATAACCAGCCCCACCAACAACCATCAACCTGCTACCATCGCTCCCACCACAGCAGCCTCCACTTCCGATCCCGCTACATCAGTCTCCAACCCTGACTCCTCCCATAACCTGTCTTCACCTTTCTCAACCAGCCCAAACACCACCACCTCCTTCGAAATTAACCAGCCCTCTTCTTCCACAACTCCCACAAATTCTGCACCCTCAGCCAAAAACCCACCTTCACGTCCTTCGAACTGTACTCGGCCCAAGAGGAACAGAAAACCAAACCCCAAATATTTTAATCCTCATACCATTAACAACACCACTCTCCACCCCCTGCCACCTAGCCTTGAACCTACTACTCATACCCAAGCATCTAAGGAACCCCACTGGCGAGCCGCAATGGATTCTGAATTCAATGCTCTTTTGCAAAACCGAACTTGGGAACTTGTCCCTGCTACATCTCATACACCGATAGGCTGTAAATGGGTTTTCCGGATTAAACGCCGTCCGGATGGTTCCATTGAAAAATATAAAGCCCGCCTTGTCGCCAAAGGGTTCCTTCAACAACATGGCAAGGACTACTTTGACACCTTTAGTCCTGTTACCAAACCAATCACCATTCGGACAATTCTCTCTATTGCCCTTAGTAAAAATTGGCCCTTGCGTCAATTAGATGTTAATAACGCCTTCCTTCATGGGACACTTCATGAAGACGTCTTTATGGTTCAGCCTCCAGGCTATGAGCATCCCCAATTTCCCAACCATATTTGTAAACTAAAAAAATCCTTATACGGGTTAAAACAAGCACCACGTGCTTGGTATATTGAACTTGCTAATTTTCTTACTCGCTTTGGATTTCGAAAATCCAAAGCCGATGCTTCTCTTTTCATCTATCAACATCAAAAAGTTACATGTTACTTCATGGTTTATGTCGATGACATAGTTCTTACGGGGAACAACCAACAATTTCTTGATCACTTCATCAAGTCCTTAAGCTCAAAATTCTCTATTAAGGATTTGGGCATGCTCCATCATTTTCTAGGTGTTGAAGTTATTCCTACACCAAATGGTCTATTTTTATCCCAACACCGCTACATCCAAGATCTATTACAACAGTTTAAAATGGATGGTGCTAAAGATGTCACTACCCCTCTAAGTGCCACCGAACCTCTATCGGTCATTGATTCATCCCCTACAGTCGATGCAACACCATATCGAAAACTTGTAGGATCCCTTCAATATCTAGCGTTCACTCGTCCAGATATCTCCTTTGCTATCAACAAACTTTCACAGTTTATGCACCACCCACGCCAAACACATTGGCAAGCCCTTAAACGGGTTCTTCGTTATCTAAAAGGAACCATTCATCATGGTCTTTTTCTAAACCGGAATACCACGCTTGATCTCTCGGCCTTCTCAGACTCGGATTGGGGTGGTGTACATGATGCTGGTAGGTCTACCACTGCTTATATGCTCTACCTTGGCTCGAATATCATTTCATGGAAATCAACTCGTCAAAAGTCAGTCTCACGGTCCTCCACTGAAGCCGAATACAAAGCTCTAGCAAATGCTGCTGCAGAAATTACATGGACTAAAAACTTACTGCATGAACTTGGTTTTAATCTCTCAACAACTCCTACTTTGTTCTGTGATAATACGGGAGCCACCTATCTCTGTGCTAATCCTGTCTATCATTCGAGGATGAAACATATTGCACTCGATTACCACTTTGTTAGGGAACAAATTGCGGCTAGCCAGCTACGAGTCCTTCACATTAGCTCTCAAGACCAATTGGCAGACATGCTCACCAAACCATTAACACGTGCACCGTTTTTACGGAATCGGTCCAAGATTGGCGTATCCGACGGATCCTCCATCTTGCGGGGGCGTATAAGGCATATATCCTCTAATTGAATAAGTCAAGGCAATTACAATCAATCTTAAAGAGAGAATCAAGCCTCATTCACTGCAGTCAATTATTTCTATTATTATGAGCTTAAATCACTCTGTATAGTTATTAGCTTCTTTACAATTTGTGTATAAATACTGCTGTACATTTAGAGTTTTAATATATAAGAATTATAACCATTATAGGAAGCTAGTGACATAATCTTTAGAATCCAATACTATTGTAGCAACCATCCGAACATATCATGTCAACAATCATTTGACCTCAAGAACGTCCTAAAGGATTATGACGTCGATCTTAAACTTAAAACTATCCTATAAAAAAAAATAAAGTTTGATCATGAGGTGGTTGCGACTTCGATCACGGGTTCTAGAACCTGATCGAGTTCCGACTAGATTGTGAAATTTGAGGTGGATGTGGTAGTCTTACAACCGGACCAGCACCCAACTGTAAATCATTACGTAATATAAAAGGCGAAGTGTATGTTGGTACACACATGGGGTATACGTATTCACATATATGCACGTAGGACAATTCCATTGAGTACCATTAAGATTTTAAATCTTAATAACTCAATATTAGTGTTATCTTTTAACTATTAATAGATTATAAATCATTAAAAGCTAGTCATTTAATGATCATTAAGAGGCTACCAAACAACCACTAAACAATCCAACCCCTCCCCGTACTCAAGTTAAAGCGGAAGTTAAGTCAAACATTCAGCATGACTTTTTTTAAAGAAAAAATAGCTAATGATCATCTTTATTAAACCCATTGTTTGACTCGGATTCGGTTGGACCACCAGCCCGATCCACCCCAATTCATTTTGTTGACAAAGAACTGGCCGTTTCGAATTGGTTTGACGGTTGGACCGAATTTTTTATATATTTAATTTTAATTTTTTAGATTTTAATGAGTTTAACGTACAGGTCGGATGATGAATTAGAGTGTTGGACATATGATTATTGTTGAGTTTACACATATAATATAAATACTTATATTAAATTATATATAATTATATATGATATATATATATATATATATGTATATGTATGTATGTATATTACTATAAATCATTAAGTTCTTAAATCCGATTTGACTGGTCCCAACCAATAGAATTAAAATGACTAGTTCGCTGTCCGAAAACATCAATTAAACCTTTCTATTTTTATCTTACGAGAAAAACAAGAAACAATCTTGTTAATTGATGCTGTTAAACAAAAATTGTCCATCTGTTGAAATATTGTCAAAATGTAGAAACTAATAATGAAAATACTTTATATTATTATGATCGATAGAGCTCAGCATATATCCACAACGGTGTTGAGGTAACGATGTTCGATCATGTTATTAATCATTGACGAATAGGGTTTTGTAATCTGTTGACCGCGTGACTTGTTACCCTGAAACCTACTTTCTTTTCTGAGAAAATCAATCAAGCCTAACCGGTCACGAAATTTTATTGTTAATGTTGAAATATTCTATCATTAAACCAATAATAAAATTCTTTATTTTCTTCTACGTTCTAAAATAGAAAGCAATTTTATACCAATTATTAAAATACATTTAGAAATTACAAAATATATTTTATAAAATTAATGGGTCCGAGTCTCCTCATACCAATTATTCTATTATCTAAGCTTTCACAATTAAATACGTTGTTTATGGTCTGGTTAATAAACAATATAACATAAAAAATGTGATATTTAGAATAAAAATAATGTTTAGCGTATAAATCAAACCCTCCTCGTATATAATTCAATTTCACACCATGCCTACTCCATAAAGAAAAGGAGAAAACAATCATAACAAGGGAAGTTCTTTAGAACCTTGATTATTTATACAAAGAGGTTCACCAAACGGGTACTTAAAATAATCTAATCGCTTAAACCTATTTGATATGAATTTTCAATTTGGTATTATTTTTTAAAATTAATATTTTAAATTAATTTATTAATTTAAAATACGATAAAGATAACCCAAAAGCATTGAAATATTATTGTGTGTGATATATGATGATCTAGATTAAATCAACAATTTTATGAGATTGCGTGAAACCTACATTGTAACAATTCAAATTCATTGTAACAATTTTATGAGATGCATGATTTATTCAAAAGTAATACAATTACTGATATTATTGACTTCTATCAACAGTAACTTAGTTCGTGTTGATTGTCCAAGTTCCGTGATAGCTCAAGTCATTAGTAACTACCATTGATGTTAATCGCACAGTAACAACACAATCTTTTAGCATGATCAGTTTCTACTTATGACTAGTTTTTACATATGATCAGTCACAACTAATAACCAATTCTTATGTAATTTTCATTCAATCAATGATACTCACACCACTTGCTCAAACCTTGGACTTCACCTTAGACCCGCTAAGTGGGCGCTGCCCTTAGAAACCTTAGTTAACGGGTTGTTACCCCTTTGAAACTCCAATTCTTGAAAAATTGTAATAGTCTTAAACAAAGTATGCACTACATACCACCTAATTTATATTGACATTTAATCAAACGTTTTATTAGTCTTAAGCTAATTTAATTAACTAAATGATATGATGACACTAAGATTACCAACACATGGTTATATACAAGATTCTGATCATTGAACGATGTCCCCAAGGCTCTAGCCTCATGTTACCTTCTAAAGCATTTTCATCATGTGTTACAACTTTGCCCGAGCTCAGAATAGTGGTAGAATTGGTCTATGCCAACTAACCACGTGGGTTGTTGTAATAATAGAGTTGCACAAACCCTCCCAACGCGTATTGGATGTTTTGATCATTAGTAAGGTTCCCGCTCATTAGAGCTCTACCAGCTCCACAAATTCTTCGTTACACTCTTCTTTCTTATGCAAATCACCTTTGTTCCTCTTTAGTTACTAAATCGACAACATTAAGCACTTTGTTTTAGTGTTATGTATTTGATGAAGTTTTTATTAAAAATTTTAAATTAGTTATAACTAAAAAAATATTTATGTGTGGTGTTTGAACACAAGAACTGTATGCATCCATGATCCATGTATTTAGTATATTTAATTTTTAAACCAGTTATAACAAAATTATCTTTTATCAATTTGACTATCGTACTTATTTTAAAAATATCAACATATGAAAAAATTATAACCATTTAAATACCATGGAAGCAGTTATTTTAAAAGTCAACAATTATAATCATATAATTGACATGTGTAAAAGAGACTTTTCCCTTTAAACATTTAAATCTTAATGTAAAAAAAACAATTATATTATACGTAGATATATTATAATCTTATCTTATCTTATCTTATCTTATCTTACAACTCTAATAAAAGAGTAAATGTGATGTCATGTGTCAGCACCATAATAATCCTCATCAAAATTTTCCCGCCTCTCTCTTTTATTAAATAATTACCTTAATTACTAATAATATTATTTTAATACTTTTTAATATTTAATAAATTAAGAAAGAAATCTATTTATTAAGGTTATTTCTAAATATTGATATTTTTAAAAAGTCAATTTGTTGAAAACAAAAAATAATCAAAATTGGGAATTGTAATAAGAAATTTTTTAAAAATGATATTTTTATACGTTTTGTTTTAGGATAAAATGTTTATTTGAAAAAAGTAAAAATAAATTTATAAAAAGTTGATATCACTATTTTATTATTTTAGTCATATTATATATTAGAATATCATTGTATAATTAATAAATTTATTACATTAATATTTTATTTATTTAACCCGTGTAATACATGAGTTTACTAAAACTAATATAGAATAAAGATATTACACTTTGAGTTAAATTGATTACCAACCTTACCTTATAACCAACCATAATGAATTTTTATTTGAACTATTTAAATACACTCCTAGTCTCCTCGTGACCAAAGATGTTGATCTTAATAATGTTACCCTTAAGGGTGTTCTAATATAAACACAATATCTACTAATGAGTAGCAAGTACACATAAAAAAGTTAAGTTTATGAGGTTATAGAAAAAACGTGAATAACATGTAAAGTAGAGTTTTCGTTGTACTATTAAAAAGGTTTATTAGCTTCATCCGTGACTAAATCATATAGAATTAAAATATATCATTTACTATAATTAAAACAACTAAAATAACCCTTATTTTGTTGTTTTATACCTCAATCCTTCTATATTTACTTGATTTCTTTAAAGTTTAAACCACCACTTAATTTATGTTCTAATTAACTACTTGAATTCTTTTATACCTAGTCTTTTGAACTTTTCTTTTCGGGTGCCTCAACTTTCAGCCTTGTACATTTTTTACCACTCTACTTAGGTTTATTACATTTGGCCTCCTTGTGATTATCATTCTTATTTTCTTTAAATATTTGGAATAGCAACATGAGTCCCTTAGTTTCTGATTCTTTTGTATTATCCTCATGGCATGAAAGTGCATAGTCCCAAACATGCAGCCATAGGCTCTAAACCATTTTCCTATTGAAGAATAAATGTAAATAAAATTTTATTTTTTATTTGCATTTATTAGCTAAACAATGCTTCTAGCTATTTCTAGCTTACATAACGTTCATGTCAACCATCAAACACATGCATCCAGTATCTCATTCAGGCATATGTGTAAAAACACAAACCGTTTAACATTCATAACTTATAGACCATCCAGGTATGTATCCAACTTTATTCAATCTCTTTTGATAATGACACATTGAATGAATTACAAGTTAACGCCTAAAATCATTTGCTATACATCATCTTTGTAACCGGATTTAATACAACAAATAAACTAGATTTTTCATAACAGTCTCTAATATACTCACATTCACTAATTTTTCAAAACAACCTCTAATATACCATTTATCATACTAATTTTTCAAAACAACCTCTAATAACCAGATCTAATACAAATAAACTAGATTTTTTAAAACAGCCTCTAAAATACTCTTATAATCTATTAAAACATATACCTTACAAAATTCAACTCCCAATCTCTTAAATTAAAAGACACTTTACCACCGTGATGTCTACTGATACCGATGTTACATCATGTTTTTTCTTTTGAAATATAAATAATTAAATATTTTTATTATATTTTATGGAAGGTAGGATACTATATATATGTCCCCACTTCCATTAGCTCCTCTCTACCACTTCTCATATATAGTGACCGAATTTAATTCATCTCACTCTCTTTCTTCCCTGCAAAAAGAATGTATACTTACACATATCTATATATATCACCATCTCTTATTATCACTCACCATTAATGTCGATCCATTAATCCATCTTATCATTCACTTCAAACACTCATCAATTCATCCTCTAATCCCTTTTAACTCTAATCCTTTATCCAAACACAATATTATTATTATTATTATTATTAACAACGTACAATTTTCTCCTTAAAAAAACCATCTCCCGAAGATTCAGCAACCCTAATCACTTCGATTCAAACATCACGTTTCTTTTGACTCAACCCCTTCTTCTTCGAATCTCACACAATATCCACCACTCATATTAATCCATAATCCACCATATATCTCCTTCATATATACACACACAATATCCAGATTCCATTATCTTCACCAGATAAAGGAAAAGAAAAACTAATCAACAATGACTTGTTTAAGGGAATTGCAGGGGAAAATGGCCAACGACTCCAAGTTAAATTCCACACGCGGCGCGTGCGCCACACGCCGCGTGTGGGTGCCCGGCCCCCTTATTGTGGGGGCCGGGCCTTCTGGTCTAGCAGCAGCTGCTTGTTTGAAGAATAAGGGTGTCCCCAGTGTGGTGCTGGAGCGAAACGAGTGTATCGCTTCGCTCTGGCAATTTAAGACGTACGACCGTCTTAAATTGCATTTACCAAAAAAGTTCTGTGAACTTCCTATGATGCCCTTCCCTGAGGGGTACCCAACGTACCCCTCGAAGCGGCAGTTTGTGGAGTATTTAGAGGCGTACGCGCGGCGGTTCGGAGTGAAGCCGGTGTTCGGGCAGGCGGTGGAGAGTGCGGAGTATGATGAGGGGGTGGGGTTGTGGAGAGTGAGGAGTGTGGGGGTGAAAGGGGAGGAGATGGAGTATGTGTGCCGGTGGTTGGTCGTGGCGACCGGAGAGAATGCGGAGGCGGTGGTGCCGGAGATCGGAGGCGTGGCGGCGTTCGGCGGTGAGGTGCTGCATACATCGGAGTATAGGAGTGGGTGTGGGTTCAGGGGGAAGAAGGTGTTGGTGGTGGGGTGTGGCAACTCTGGGATGGAAGTGGCTTTGGATCTTTGCAATTATAATGCTCATCCTTCTCTTGTTGTCAGGGATTCCGTAAGTTTTTCTGTATATTTTAATAATCTAAACTATTATCTGTTTGATCTATCTATGACGTTTTTAACTTTTACTTTCGTTACTAAGGATGATCACGGTATTATAATAATCATAACTTAAGCTTGATTTTAAGACTAGATTTTGCCGATATGATGATTGTGAACGGAATGAGGGAACATATAAGTGAAATCGAGTGGAATTGCGTTTAAATCTGTGATATTTATGGTACTAGGACTGATTACTTGGTTTCGTAGTTTTTTTATGTATAAATGAAATCTAGCGGAATCACGTTTAAATCTTTAATATACAAAATAGTTGTGCAACTCTTGTGTGTCTCATAAGCACATCATACATGTGCTTATTTGGTTTTTGTAGTTTTTATTGTGGTTTGATTTTGTATTGAACTCAACTCTGTGTGATAATGTAACATAGAAAAACTAAAATACCTAACTCCTAATGCGTATCACTTGAAATTAATTAATTAATATAAGAATTGGATATAATATTTTGGTTACTACTTTGCAAGTATGGTTAGGAAGGATATGGTCAATTTTTGGTAGATTGTTTAGGCCAACCTTTTGTGCATTAGTATATTAACAAATCTAAAAATGAAATATCAAATAATTAGTGAAACCGAACCATCTTTATTGTGTCGAAAATGACATCTTATACCTACCATGATCTTGAGGCTTGTGGTCATGCCAAGAATCCTAAAACGACTCATTAATAACATCGAATTTGTGGTTCTTAGATATTATATGCTCTCATTGACGAGCCGTATAATACTTTTTATTGGTTGCATTTAGTTAATATGATATGTTTTTATATATTACACATAAAAAAATTAAAATTTAAAAGATTTTGACCAGGAAAAACCGTCAAGAGACCAGCTTCATAAGACTAATGATAATTCTTTTCATCCAGTAGTTTTAAATTTGATACTAGATGACAGTAAAAAATTTTTCTTCCAAGTCAATTGACCCACTACTAAACATTTGGGTTAGTCTATATATGTTTTCCTTCTCTCACACACACATAAACACAATAACTATTCAAGATAATATCAAAGATTTTGTAATGAGTAAAAAAGTAAGTAAAAACGCCACTTTCTTGGAACTCACTAGCATGCGAGCAAATAACATAAAACTATATTCATAAAAAAACATAAACAATTTGGGAAAAACAATATAAAGGTAAAAGAAAGAAAATTAATTATAGTTACATGAGTGTTTCTTTACTGTAAAGGTCCCTTTAGCATATGGTGTCCTTGGCCCTCAATGATAGTGAAACTACTACTCCACGAGAACAAAAAGTGCTCACACACTCATAAAAATCGCACTTTAGTTATCTTTTTATCATTTTTTTTCCAATTAAACAACTATGACCGACAATACGCGATGTGTCGCAAAATAGGTACATGTCCTACCACGAGAGATGCTGGGAAGATCGACTTTTGGGTTGTCCATGTGGTTGCTCAAGTGGCTACCCATAAGACTCGTTGATTGCTTTCTATTGATCATGGCATGGTTGATTTTTGGAAACACGGCTAGTTATGGACTTAACCGCCCAAAAGTAGGACCCCTCGAGCTAAAAAACAAGACTGGAAAAACTCCGGTTTTGGATGTGGGAACCCTAGCCAAGATCAAAAGTGGTGAAATTAAGGTAAACTAAGCTACTATATGTGTCTATGTAGGCTTTTATGCTACTTTTGGTTCTTTTCATTTCCTTAAACATGTTCCCATAACTTTATGATTTTCTTTAACTTTGGACTTTCCCTTATTTCTAATGTAGAATCACTACATAATTAAATGTACTTTTATTTATATCATAAAAAGATCATCATATACAACTTAGCATGTGTATTTACTTTAATGTTCTTTTTTAACTTTAATATGGTAAAGCATCTTTACAAATGTCAAGAAATTAAAGATTTTATTGAGGGCAGATTGAAAAATTGTTTAAATGTACTCGATTGAGGTTGTTAGATCTTTTTATATGATTTTAACATCAACAAATATTTGAAGAATTTCCATTTTATTAATTTGAATTTTAACTTGTATAGATACATCCAAGCATTCAAAGTGTTGGCAACCATAGTGTACAATTTGTGAATGGAAGAGTAGAGAAATTTGATGCAATCATATTTGCAACAGGATACAAAAGCAATACTCCCTCTTGGCTAAAGGTATTTTATATCATTTCCATTCTATTTTAATCCTATAATTCAAAACTTATTTCCAAATAACATACATGTAAGATTAACTATATACTATTCAATTATATTCAATTATAGGAGAAGGAAATGTTTTCGGAGAAAGATGGGATGCCTCGAAAACCTTTTCCTCAAGGTTGGAAAGGCGAATATGGGCTATACGCAGTAGGGTTCACCAGACGTGGCTTGTCTGGTGCATCTATGGATGCTAAGCGAGTATCTGATGACATAGAAAAGTTATGGAAAGCAGAAGCCAAACATCTTTCCATGACTATCGGACGATCATTCACACTCCAACGCTAGTTCTTTCGTTCCGGCTATGACTTAGAGGACAAAAGTTTCATTTGACTAGAAAAGATTTTGACACTAAAATCAACCAAAAAGATGGACATCCAATTGTAGAAAGTTAAGGCAGAATGGTGGTGGAACTACTTCTAGCTAGCAACCAATTAGGGTATTTTGTATTTCTTGATTTGGAGGGGACCTCTATCATGATCTAGGGTAGTGTATGTATGCATCTTGTACATTGCCACATTAACTTTGACATAGAGAGGGAGGGATAGGGGTGAAGATAGTAGGGGTTTGATTTGTTTATTTTATATATATATTTTGTATTTAATTTACCTTTTTAAAAGCCTGATTAACTCATAGTTCTTCTTTTCTTGTGAGGATTGATATTTAATAATAAGTTTTATATTTATTTTTCAAAATGTTATATTCTGAAAGTGCAGAAGAAATTTGAAATTTCTTCATATATAACTTGTTTTATGTGAGAAAAATAGACCTTAATCTGACTTATAACATGATTGGTTGATTTCATTGTTAGTAATCAAATCTTAAAGGACTATTGTGCTTACAGTTTCTTGATGAGTTGAAGCCATCAATTTCTTTCATATGATATTCACACGGTCAATCCAGAAATTGCTTGAAATAATTTTGGAAAGTGATTGACGGTACATGGTATAATTTATAATTAAGTTCAGGTCGAAAGTGATCATCAATTTAAAATTTAATAATTTGATTTTGATTAAACGTATCACATCCAAACCAAAAATGGCTCGGATCAAAACTAGAGGTTGTTTGAAAGCCTTTTAATGATTCAAATATCTAAATGGTTCAACATTTAATGATTCAGAATGTTTGTTTCGCAAGTAAATGTCTGAATGGTTTAAACATTAGCCTCTAAATGGTTAATGATTATACTAGTGTTGAATGGTTAAGAGGTCTAATGCTGAATGGTTAAGACCTCTTATCTGAATTGGTCAGATATTTACATTTAAATAGTTAAATGATATACTAGTTCTTACTGGTTTAGACCTCTTAATGGTTTAACATTTAATGATTCAGACCTCTTATTGGTTCAACACTTAATCATTCAGATATTACCAAACAACCTCTTAATCATTCTAGAAATTAATTTTAAAATTAGTTACTTTTAGAAAATATATAATTCAATACAAGAAATTTCTTCGAGGAAACTATATAATTTAATTATTCTCATTTGACAAATATCGCGCATAAAATGATAAAATAAATAATCACAAACATTTGGAAATTAGCCGATGTTCCGTATATACTCATTCAATTATGCTTGTTAAAACTACCTATATGTTAGGTTTAAAAGTTTGTTCTGTATGGTTCGATTTGGTGACCAAATTATTTAGCAAGATTTAAACATATAAATCAGAAATAGGCGTATTCAAGAACAACTTAATATGCATGGTCAAAACATTAGGTAAGCAGATACATGCTTATGTATACATATTTATGTTTCCTTGTACTAAATATTACTTTTTTATCGCTCTCCACCTCAAACTCTTTATTTTTTACTTCCATCCCACCACCAACATCGCAACACCCTTTCCCTTCCCCACTCTCCCCATTGCTACCACCTTGATGGTGGTGTTGCATGTGTCGAAAACACCAACAATGATTGCAACAATGAACAGTAAGCAACATCAATAGCGGTAGACGTATGTGGGTGGCAATGGTAGAAGAGGGTGGTGGGCTGTTGGCGATGATTGATATGATTAGGATGATAGATTCTAGTTTATTTTAAAATCTTTTTAACAAATTATATTTTCAATATAAATATCTGAATTCCTTTGACAATTATAATTCCAACTTCGTCAAAAACTTATACGGACAAAACGTACCTTAATGATAAGTTTTCCATAAGATATGTTTATGAAAATCATTTTACTTTTCATTAAATAATTTATAAGAACAATGGCTAATTTCTATGGAGGTTCATTCATGACATTAATGGATGACTATGATGGGGTATACGTACATAATATATCATTAATCATACGTGGTCCAAAATGTTCGTTATAGAAGTAAGTCATCTAACCGTTTTATAATTATTGATTCATATATATAAAAAAAGTAAATTATACAAATTATTCTTAGAGTATATATTATTAAAAAAATTTAGCTATCAAAAATTCAAGTTTTTTTGAACGGCAAACACATATATCATCTAAAAATTAATTTTAAATTTCACCTATATATTTCATACTTTGTGATACTTGAACTTGCACTAATTTAATAAAAAACATAAAATGTCACTAACTCTAGAAGCCATCATCATTAAATATCATAAGTATAAGTTTATATATTAAGTTTATAAAAGGAGAGGAAAAACTAAAAAAATTGAGAAATATTATTATCTATTAACTCTTAAATCTAATGGTTAAGAAAATCTAATGGGGTAATGGTAAATAATTAAAACTTTAAATGATAGGCCAATCGTATTTTAGTCTTAATCACATTTTCAAGGTTTATTTTTTAAACGCTCATAACTTTTACATACAATATTATTTTTTTAATTATACCATAAAAACAATCGTTTTTTATCTTTAAAACACCTACAATTTTGATGCATGCAAAACAAAGTTTTTTTCACGAAATTTCAGGTCCTTGTGTAATATTTGTCAACTCATTGTGTAATATTCGTCAACTTATTGTGTAATATTCATCATCTCATTGTGTAATATTAGTTCACTTTGTAAGTCATATCATTATGGCTAATATTGATTATTTTGTTATGCATTATGTTTTTTTAAAATTGATGATTTTCAAATAACACAATACTTAAAATATAACTGTAGAGAATTATGAAGAGGCTGAAGCAACCAAAGTCCTTTAGAGAACGTCTTCAGTTGTTTTCAGACTTAGTCTTCAGCTGTTGTCTTCAGCTGTTGTCTTCAGCTGTTGTCTTCAGCTGTTGTCTTCAGACTTAGTCTTCAGTTGTTGTCTTCAGCTATTGTCTTCAGCTGTTTTCTTCAGACTTAGTCTTCAGCTGTTGTCTTCAGCTGTTGTCTTCAGACTTAGTCTTCAGACTTTGTCTTCAGACTGTCTTCAGACTTTGTTGTAAAGAATTATGAAGAGGCTGAAGCAACCAAACACCCAAAGTCCATTCTGCATGCATGCACAT
>BJCM01094037.1:0-12024 GCA_018326385.1 Flaveria bidentis | reverse complement strand
GGAAGTTGATCTTTCTCTTTGTCTTCGGAAGAACTCTACAACCTTCGGAAGTTCCATGTTAAGCTTCGGAAGCCTTTGCATGCAGCATCAAAATAACTTAAGTGACATAGTTTTGGTTGCATTAGCCTTCTTCTTGATCCAACAGTAAGAGGCCAAGATTCACATTGATCACATCTTCTACCACAACCACTACCAGTACTACCACAACAACCACCAGCACCACAACTACTACCACCACTTCCATTCCTCCCACCACCACTACCACTCCTCCCACCACAACTACCATAGCCACTCCACCACTATCCACTCCAATTCCACATCCCATCTTCACCACATCTACCACCACAACCACCACTCAACAAGCTGGTACCTCCACCCAAGCCCAAATGACCCATGGCTCCTCTCTACCCAATATCGGGTTAGAGGAACAACTTGCTAATCTCAACCGCATTGTGCTAAGGATGATTGCCACCAATGATCTAAGGGATACTCAACTAAACCAGCTGATGGAGGTGAATGTAGCTCAGGCAAAGCAGATTGTCAAGCTCAACGAGAAGAATGCCTATTATGATAGGGCTCTAGGCCGAGCTCACCACGTGCTTAAGAGTCAAAACGAGCTAGTGATGGCTTTAGTGAAGAGAATTGAGGATCTCGAGAAGAAGAACAAGAAGATCTTTCTAAAGCTAAAGGTATTCAAGAGTGAGTCGTTAATGATCAAAGATGGTGATGATGTTGATGATGATGATGATCTCACAGAAGATGAATCTAAAGAAGAAGAAGATGAGGATGAAGGAGCTGGACCGAGCGAAAAGGAAAAGAAGGATGATCAAGAAGGTGATGATGTTGCATCAGCCTCTACTCAAGCTCAAGAGAGGCACACAAAGAGAAATTAAGATCAAGGAGCCTCGTCCTCAGCTCCTCGAGCTGAAGAGATGACAGATCAAGGAAAAATTAATGATTAGATGTCTTTGTATTTAAAACTTTTGTACTTGAATTATGTATTACATTAATGTAATTAATGATTATCTATGTTTGTTTATGTGACAATGTCTTGATTAATGACTAATGTGTGGTGTGTTAAATGTTTAATCAAACAGATGAAACTCAACAACAAGGTGAGTATGATGTCGTCCCCCTTCAGCAAATCAAGACTCAACTCATGATGATTCTTGATTTGCAAAGGATAGTTAAAAGGTCAGTGAGCTACACTCCTGAAGAAGGAGAAATCATTCATGATCTGACCGATGACCAGCTAGCTGAAATGTTACGACTCAATCCTAATGAAATTGTCTAAGATGCTCCAGAAGTTGATATCCTAAGTGACGAGGAGCTACAAGATGTAGATGAGATTGAGATCGAGGATGTTACAGGTGAGCATTATCCAGAGTACACTAATCACGAAGGAAATGTTATCCCCAACTTGGGTGATACTTTTGGTAGTGCTACTTTTGTGAAGTTGGAGGAGAAGGAGAAAGAGACAGAAAAGAATGAAAGCCAAGCCCAAGCTTCAGATGCTAATTTTGACCTAAAGAAAGCTAAATGGGCCGCTTGTTTTGCTAAAATGAAAGCCCAGCACACACCTCAAAAGCATAATGCCTACACCAAACTCTATAGAGTAAAGAGACATCAGAAAGTGTTAAGCAAGATTATAGCGTGGGCATATTTTGAAGACTTGGAGGTCTATGCAGTAAAGAGAGAGAAGGGGATTGAGTACTTCAGATATCCTCATGATCTCAACACTCTTCCTGATTTTGAGCTCAACCGCCTGGCATTCTTAGATCTTTTGTATGCCAACCCAAGGAAGATGTCGGGAAGGTTTGAGGCTGCGTTGAAGAAAGAATACCACACCAATTAGGTAAACTTCCAACCTCAACAACCTAAGAGGTTCATTCGTAAGTCTGAAGTTGATCCTATATCTTGAAGACCGAAGGTGGTGCTGAAGTGGAGTCCCCCACGCACAATGTCAAAGATTCCCTTACTGGAAATGCCTCAGGACTTCACTCCACACTTCAACTGATGGTATTATGGTTGGCAGATGGGAGAAGCGGTCATAGTTTTGAATAGCGAAGGAAAGATAGATACTATCAGAGTATTCGACCCAATGTGGCTTATTAACTTGTCTGCTAAAGATGTCTATACTTTATACAACTGGCCACTGTTCTATGACACGCAAGACATTGTACAAGCTCTACAGTTCCAACATGTTATAAGGCTCTGCTTTGCATTTGAAATACTCGCAGGAATCACAAGAGAGGAGAAGTACAAGAAGTTCCAAGAACACGTGAAGAATTTTAGACGATAGGGTAAACTAGGTCCAAGGGGGAGTTTGTAGATACATGATGTTCCTAGTTTATGTGCTCAAATGTAAAAGTCTTTGATTTCTTACACATGTGTAATGTAATGGTTCAATGAAATATAATATGTGGTTGATGTTTATTAATGTTTAATTATTTCATATTATTATTGTGTTAAGTATAATTCATATGTATGAACTTATTATATCGGTTTGAGGTTGTTGTGCATAGTTCTTAGTCAATAATGATTGAGAAATGTGTTCAACCTAGTCGGGTGAGTATTCATGCTAATGGACCATACTTATGGACCATACGCATGAATATATCATGCTTATGGACCAGTCACATGACTGAACTAGGAGAACGGATCAGTCTTATGATTGAGACATAAGATTGACTCAGTCGCATGACTGAACTTTCAGTCGTGCGTATGACTCAGTCGCATGATTCAGTCGCATGATTCAGTCGCACGACTGAACCATGCTAATGGTTCAGTCGTACGAATGGAAACTACAAACCTATAAATACCATTTAATTCGTGGAAAAATATAACACTTCATAACTTTTATGAATACTTGAAATACTTGAAAAACCCTAGCCATCCTAAACGTCCAAGACAGCCAATTCAACTTCAAAGTTCATTCTTGATCGATTTAGTTCATTCTTATATCGATCGGGTTATCATTCTCACTGATTGGATCGCCAATCAAATAGGATTCTGCATTATTTGATCTGGTCTCACGCAGAATTTGTTAGTATTCCATACGTACACGATCCTGACATACTTAGTAGGATTGGCAGGGTTTACGATGTGAAGTCGTGAGTGGCTTCACATGGCATGTAGTGCATAATTAGACTTTGTATGATTTATTAGTTGTGATGTATTTATAATTGAGTTGAGCATGTTGATTGGTTGAGATTTGCATGAGTTGTATGATGATATATTGTTGTATGATGATTTAGGTAGAACTTAGGTTGATGATGTGATACATGTGGATAACTTGTATGATGGTCATGTATGATAAGTTTATATGCTTGATTAAATGATATTTCAATTAATATGTCACCAAAGGGTCAAACGGGTCAACTAAGTTAAACGGGTCTTGTTTTTCTAAACCTTGGGTCAATGTGTCTATTGAGCTCCTAGGGTTGTTAAGTTTTATGTGTTTATGTACTTATGTACTTGCGTCTTCTAGTTAACCTTAGAAGGGTTGTCTTTCCATCTATCATTAGTTCTCTTTTATCATTGTCTTTGCACATCAGGTGAATTCATGCCCAAACCTTTTATACACTCTTTGGGGGAGATAGCATACTTGTTTACAAACACTTTATTGTTATAAGTTGTGTATATTATAACATAGTGTGATATACCTTGAAAGTCCTCACACTTTTGGATTGTTAGTAATGGTAAATAGCGCAAAATCTTGGGTAGTACAAGTGGGTTTGACAAGCCCTATTTGGGCGACTCGAGGTCAAATGTGTGTAATATTGTCCTAAACACAAACATCGTCATGAACTGTTAAGTCATGACATGAGGAACAAACTCAATACAGTCAGTTTTGATCGTGAAATCATTATGGTTATTACTTGTGAATATAGACTAGCTATCTATTTCAATGCACTTCTTATGTTATACAATTATTATTTTTTATGTTAAGCACAAACTCTTGAACTCACCAACCATTGTGTTGACATTTTTAGTATACTATTCTCAGGTCGCTAACTTGAGTTGCCAATAAGAGCACGTCACAAGCCCTTCATGCATTCTAAGACTTCATTTAAAGTCATAACACTTGGATTTTAATATGAGTTTTAAATAGTGGGTTGACGCGTGTTTTGCTAAAAATTGCATTTATATACTTTGGGTTTGTCTTACTTACATAACGCTTTCGCATATTTTTAAAGTTTGTTTTTTTGGTTGATTTTATTTTAAATGTAGCATATAGTGTCGTTCTGAGTAACTAGTGACTGTGATCCTCGTTTGTTCACTCGCCTCGCGGTAAAACCCCGCTCATGGATTTTGAGGGTGTGACAAATTTGCTAGTAGGCATGTGTTTGGTAAAGTGTAAATACGTAAATTTAAACCTGAAAATTTAACTATTTTTATTATTGCTATATGTACATATGTGTAAAAATAAATCTTTTCTTGGAACGGGTATTTTGGGTAGTTATAAAGTGTTATATATATATGTAATCTTACATTCATATTTTGGAAATGTTGCAATTAATATTTTTACATATATGTAAAAATACTTAGTTAGGTTCTGTAAATAAACATGTGGGCCACGTGCATAAATGTTCTTTGATTAACTTGCTAGTGTTAATTGTAATGGTTAACTGTCTGTGATTATAATAGTTAGATGTTAACTTGAAGTAGATCTCAAAAAAGTTAGTATGTAGTAAAATTAAATTTAATCATATTGTTATGTTGTGCATAATTGTGTGCCATATATTTTGTAATTTCTAATCTATGTTTTACTTTTATGTAGAAACATAAAATTGTTTAGTATTTGCAATAATTGGAATCAAAAAGTTCATTTCTGTGACAACTCTGGTTTTTAGGTCCCTAAATTTTTTCTAATACTTAAACAGATCACAAAATGACATTAGGTCTTGTCTGGGAGCCCATGAAATGGCCCAACGAAATTGGGCTTAGCCCATAAATACACACACCTAAATAGGCTAGCCCATCAAACCCTAACTGGGCCATTATGCCACAAAGCTAAATGGGCTTCGGCCCATAAGACATCAACATGCCAATGGGTCACCGCGTTAATATGTGTCATGACCTACCAACCTTAATGGGCCTTAGGCCTCATACCTTAGTGAACATAGTTAACTATATGGTTTAATAAGTCAACCCAACCCCAAAAACCCATTAAAAACCATGCCACAGGCATTAAAATCACTAGACCGACAACAACGACTTAAAACCCTAAAATTTGAGTAACTAATGGTTTAATAATGATGAAGATGAGTTAAAAACCAAATATAGTATTTATAGAATTCTTTTGTAATTTATACAAAATTATTATTAAAACAAAATAGTAAAAATACTAATGTTAAGAAATTAAGAAAAATCCCCAAAAATGAAATATTGATAACTAACATAGCATGTGACTTCAAAACATAAAACATAAAATAAGATATTAATAAAACCATATAATTTAGGAACACATTACATAACACATCCGAAACGTGCCCCAATACACATAAAACACAAATACTGACATGCCAACTCTATGATCATAATATTGATGTTCAAGAGGCTAAATATATAGAAGATAATGTATAATAAAAATATAAACTCATGTTAAAATACTCAACAATTCAAAGTAATAAATTTCTATTTTTATCATCATACCTAATTATCTTAAAATTATTAAAGGAGACCAAATAACACAAATATTGATATATTTCAATAGCGTAACTTAATCAATAATAGCCACCATAAATAATTATAATACAAAATTCCAAACTTTAGGGCTAAAAGTGTTAATTTAGCAAAGAAAAGGGACCAAATTTGCCAACAAATAAAACTTATTGTTTTAGAACCAAATTACAATTATAAAAACTATTAAAATATGAACTTATAGCATTTTGATCCAAACTTAGACAAAACACAAGTTAAGAAAACTCAAAGACACAAGTAAAGAAAACACATGGGTAAACTATAGTCCGTGAAAAATGCTAGACCTCTACCATACGAATGAACTATAGCATCATAGTACTAGACCTCCATCACATGAGTAAACTATAGCCTGTGAATATGCTTGACCTCTACCATGCGGATCATCTATTATAACAAATGCCACACCCCGATACATGGGTAGATTATAGCGATAATGTGCTAGACCTCAACCATATTAGACTATAGCACATCCTTAAATCATCAAACTACGACCGCTAGTTAATACAAACAAACGGTAAAAATACTATTCATATGAATGTACATATGTGTTAATAAGAGCTTAAAATATATATTTATAAATCATATTCATACTCATTTCTTTGAAAATACGATCAAAATACCATTCTTTTGAGCATACATACATTCATACATACTATTAAGCTTCACATAACATTAAAAATCATTTTCAAAATCATTAATTTAAAAATTATGATAAATAGAGTTTGCATGCTACCCCAACTGTAGCTAAAAACTATATATAAGCGGAGAGGGGCTAGAACTCATAGTAAAGTCGATACTCGTGTTCAAACGAGAAGTCCTTATTCAGAGCACAGTCCAAGCACACGTCTAGTTACCTATCAATATTTATTTATGAAGAATTAATATGTTAGTTTGATATTCAGTTCTCACTTGGCCTAGGGTTGGCTCTGGTTGGTCTCATGTTCCATTGTAAATCATTTTTTACACACACACACACGCATATATATATATATATATATATATATATATATATATATATATATATATGTACACACACACTACATGCTAGCTTCTCTCACAAGCATAACTATATCTCTCACACATATATACATATCTACATACTTGTGGGAATGCCCGCGCATTGCTACTGGTGGGGCGTCTTTCATGTTAGGGTAGCTTGTGTGACATCCTTCAATATGTAATTCCCTTGAACTATTCCATTTGGATGCCTAACTTGAGTCTTGTGTTATTTTGGATGTTGATTAGAGTGAGACTCAATCAAGAGAAGTAATTTTTATGATTTATATACAGAATGCAAGAATACGTTGGAACCTAGGAAATGGTATGAAGTTTCACTCACATCATCAATCAAACTAATGCTAAAATGACCAAATACAGTTCCATTGTTGTCTCTATCAACCCCATTATCTGGAAATATAAGTGTATGTTAATCATAAAAAGACTATATGTAACTATTCATTCTTGAAAACTAACCAATGTGCCTCACATGAAGTTTTTTGCTATGGAAGTGGACATTACAAATGCATACATATAAGAATACTACCAATGCTACCATTAAAATTACATTTCTTTTTCTCTTCTTTTGAAGAAAGTCTGTGTGATTAAAAGAAAAGAAAAAAAGTATCGAATCAAGAGTTTTTGTACATTTAAGAACTATGAATATTGGTGTTGACATCATGATAATCATGAAAATATGCATTACAAGTATAGTTTAAAGATGGATTACTATATGTGAATTTAGTTAAAATCATTTGATCCATATCCAAGATGCATTTGTGCATCTCTCCTCATTTATGTCCCTTTAATCAACAATGATACAAGTAACAAATTCACTTCCAAAAAAATGTTGGGAGGAAGCATTAATAACAACAAAAGGATGTAAAGACCAATATGAAGATTTTATGAGTCCTAGATGGGTTTTGATCTCCAAGTGAAATATTGTGTCTTTTTGCATATGAGAGGATTTCAACACACAATTTGTAGATACATGATGTTCCTAGTTTATGTGCTTAAATGTAAAAGTCTTTCATTTCTTACACATGTGTAATGTAATGATTCAATGAAATATAATATATGTTTGATGTTTATTAATGTTTAAGTATTTCATATTATTATTGTGTTAAGTATAATTTATATGTATGAACTTCACATATAGGTTTAAGGTTGTTGTACATAGTTCTTAGTCAATACTGATTGAGAAATGTGTTCAACCTAGTCGGGTGATTATTCATGCTAATGGACCATACTTATGGACCATATGCATTAATATATCATGCTTATGGACCAGTCGCAAGACTAAACCAAAAGACTAGATCAGTCGTATGATTGAGACATGAGATTGTCTCAGTCGCACGATTAAACCTTTAGTCGTGCGTATGACTCAATCGCATGATTCAGTCGCACGACTGAACCATGCTAATGGTTTAGTCGTACTAGTGAAAACTACAAACCTATAAATACCACTTAATTCTTGGAAAAGCATAACACTTGAGAAACTTTGAGAGATATTTTGTATGTTAATAAACCCTATCCGTCCAGAACGTCCAAGACAACCAATCCAACTTCAAAGTTCAATCTTGATTGACCCCTACTCATTCTTAACCTTTAGTTCATTTCTATATCGATTGGGTTGTTGTTCTCACTGATTGGATCGCCAATCAAATAGGATTCCGCACTATTTGATCTGGTTTCACGTAGAATCTGTTAGTATTCTGTACGTACACGGTCCTGACAAGTGGTATCAGAGCTTTAGCTCTTGATTTTGCGTGGATTCAATTACTTTTAGTGTTAAAACCTACATTTAATTCAAAAGAGTCACCACTTTGGTTCTAAAGGTGTTTTCATCATACGACAGATTAAGGTTTCTTGGAAAATCATGTTTTGTGTCAAAGTGTCAAAATATTTGATTTTACAAAAAATAGCAGTCTTCAGTCGCACGATTGGTCCATTCGTATGATTGATATCAATCGTATACTCCATCCGCACGACTGAACTCAGTCGCATCCCTCATTCGCACGACTAAAGAACTCCAGTCCTTTGATTCCAATCGTCTTATTCATACGCATGACTGAATCCAATCGCACGATTGAATTCATTCGCATCCTTCATTCGCACGAGTGAACCATACTCATAGCCCATTCACACGAGTGAAACTGTCCTGTTCTAATAGTACAAAGTTTAAAGCAATGGAAGATCAATTTGCTGCATTTTCTGCCAGAAAAGACTCTCGCATTCAGAACCTTCTGCTTCTGGAGAATTAGATTGGAAATCATAATAAACCACCGAAGCTATTAACGTTAGATGAATACCCACAGTGGAAACAATGGTTTGAAATCTATTTAAATGGAGTTGATCCCAATCTTTGGACATCCATTAAGACTGGTTACACGGTACCAGTCAGTGCTAATGGAGTCAAGTTAACCTTGGGAGGAACGACTGAAGCACAAAAGATTCTATTCAATACTGAAAAGAAAGTTTATGCCTTGTTGACTTAGTTGACACCGAAGGACATCTTTCATTAGTTCTCTAAGAACAAGCAGTCGAAAAAGTTATGGGAAGCATTGGAGAAGAGATATGATGGAAACGCAACTCTCAAAGCACTGAAGGCTAAAGCTCTCAAAAAGGAATTTGATAATTTCTCCTCGATAGGGAATGAGAGCTTGGATGATATTATTGATAGATTCTATCATCTAATGAGTGAGTTGCACACTCATGGTGTGACAACGTCTATGGAAGATAAAGTTTCAAGCTTTGCTGATGGTTTTCCCGATAAATGGGATTCATTTGTGTCTAATCTGAGATAAAACGACATTCTTGTGACGTTAGACATAAATGATTTCATCTTGAAGTTAAGAGAGGAAGAATTGAGAATGAAATACAAGTCGAAGAAAAGATCTTATGTTTAGAAATTCTTCACTTTACAACTCAATTCCAACTCCAGTTGTTTCAGGAGCACCGTTACAAACAATTTTCGTGACTAGTTCTTCTGCTACTTCCCAGAATAGTGCATTAGGAACAGAAATGTCAGGGTTTTCTGGAACCCAATACATAGTTCCTAAAGTAAATACTACAAAGTTGAAGACCGAGAATCTCGGTAATGTCACATTGGAAGTTGCCAAAGAGCACATGGATCTTCTAACGGCGGTTGTACAATCTTATGATGGTTTAGTTGCAGGTAAGATTTGAAATTGTCATCTTGCAGATGAGGATGATGAGCAAGTTGATGGAAATGAGCTAGAAAGAATGGACATAATGTGGGCCTTGGCTAGTGCTGTCAGAAGGGCAAAGAAGTTTGTCAAAAAGACGGGACAGAATGTAGTAGCCACTAAAGATACAACTTTTGGTTTTGACAAAACCAAAGTCACATGCTTCAACTGTGGTGAAAAGGGGCACTTTAAACGTGAATGTTTAAAGCCCAAGAAAACTGGTAATGAAAACCCATTTCCAACATTCAACCATCAAGACAAAGACATGATTGGTACTACACCATCAAGCAAAGAGACAAAGGCTTTGACTGCTCAAGGTGTTGAAGGGCAAGACTGGTCCTTCCGCTTTGTTTCTCCAGGTGAATCAAATATTGCCTTTGTTGATGCATTGGATAATGGATCTGCTAGTGAAGGTGAGATCATAGCTGAGCAAGCGATGTCAAAAATCAAAGAAGCTGTGAATGTTGTAAATCACTTGGTTGAGGAAGAGCTCAAAGCAACAAACTTAGAATCTCCAGTCACTAAAGAGTCTGATACGACTTTTATGGTTGATTCATCTGATTCCTCACAGGTAAGTTCTAATGACCAATTATTTGATAAACATGCTTGTGCTGAATGTGATGAATTTAGGGATACCATTGATCTAAAATTTGCAAGGTTATTAGAACATAATGATAATTTAGTAAAGGACTTACAACTCTGCGTGGAGGCCAATCATATTTTAAAACAAAATGAGTGCAGTTACAAAGAAAAAATAGAACTTTTGGGAAAACAACTAAGGGGAACCGAGGTTGTTGCTATAAATCAAGCAAATGACATAAGGTTTTATTTAAACTATTTGGAAGAAACGAAAAAGGAAAAAGCAGTTTTAGAAGTCAAAGTTGATTCTTTAAAACAAAAACTGCACAGCTTGGCTAGTTTTTCACACATAGTTCAAAACTTAGTGAAAGAACGAAATAATGGGGAAGGTCTGGGTTATAAAGTAGTTCTGCCACCACATGCAATTCTTCTAAATACTAAATATAGACCAATAAATAACAACCCAGTTAATGATCATGTGGTGTCCACTCCTCTGGTTAGTGATCCTGATTCTATAGGAAACCCTTTGAAGAATAGCACTAAATAGAAGGAGTCTACTTTGAAATCAAAAGACAAGATGCCTATTGAATATTTGGATGATCAAATTGAAAATGTTAATTTAAGTTCAGGTTCACACACGTCTACATCTGAACCCAAAATGACTAATCCAGTAAACCAAAAACGTATTACTCATCAAAGTCCAATTAAAGATGTTAAAAATGTTAAAACAATTAATTTTGTTAAAGAAGCCGAAACATCTAAAAGAGAAGTGATAAAACCCAACCGAACACATCTCACACCCGTACCAAATTCAACCCCACATAAAAATATTCCTCAACCTGTAGAAGGGAGATCATGTTACAGTTATGGAAAACGAGGACATATCTCTCCTAATTGTCTAAAATGAGATCTAATACGCCTAATAAGAAAATTGAACTTTATGATGCAAAACTAAGTTTTTCTAAAATGAGATCTAATACTCCACCTAAGAGTATTAGTGAACCTAAAATTCAAACTATAAGCCAGTCGTCTGTTTATCACAAACAAACCTTACACAAAACTTGTTTATGGAAAGAAAAATCAAGTAATTTGGCTGATAATAAGAACAAGAAGAAGAACAATGTGCCCTCATCCTCTGAAGGACAGTGGGTTGAGTTCATGATGTGTTATTCCTCTTGGTCACCAAGCCAGTTAAGGCTTGGGTCCCAAACCTGGACTAATCAATTCCTTTGAATGTGTAGGGTGTCCGCTACAGCGTTATCACAAATACCTAGATTGTTGATTGTGGGGCGTCTAGGCACATGACCGGGAATTCGTCTGTCCTTTTCAACGTCAAACAAATTAAAGGGGGACATGTATCATTTGCTGGAAATAAAGGAGGTTACATCATAGCTCAAGGCGAAGTGGGAAACGAGAAAGTGAAGTTTGACAAGGTCAACTACGTTCAACAACTACAGAACAACTTGCTTTCTGTCTCCCAGATCTGTGATAAAGGATTCAAAGTTGTGTTTGACAACAAGAAGTGCTACATGTT
>BJCM01094030.1:1177-12290 GCA_018326385.1 Flaveria bidentis | reverse complement strand
ATAATAATATTCATTATATATTTTATCTCTATAAAAACACAATATATACGAATAATTAAGCACGTTTCCACGTTACGCGATAAACTTTCTTAATTAATATTTAAAACATATAAACACATAAACATAACATTATAATCACATTATCAATTAGATTATCACTCATTTAACATTATTAATTTTTATTAAGTCACCAACGTTAAACGACAACCAGTGTGTGCTCACGACACGTGTATGCAAATCTTAACGGAACTAACGGAGTTGGATAACGGAAATTTACCGGATGTCACAAAGTTGGTTTAATGGTACCATATATATCGCTTGACATAAGAGCTCCGATTTCCATTATCTTACCTTCATATCCTTTTTTATACATGTTTTTAATAAATTTAGGTTCAAACTAAAGAACGATTGATTGTGTTGTTCCTGAATTAAAAAGGTTTATAATTATAGAATATTTCAGCATTCTGCAGATGTTAAACAAAACAAACAGTCTTTTTTTGCAGACTGCAGACATTTGGTCCACCTCTTCTGCTGCAGATGTCTGCATATGTGGTTCGCAGACTACAAACGTTTTCCTGCAGAAAAAACAAACAACACCTTAATCACTCGAAAGTTACCAAACAACCCCTAACTTCTGAACCATAACTAATTCCTTACCTAACTTATATTAGCATGTCTTCCAAAATTGGTCTTTGCAATTGTATTACTTATTTAGATGAATAATGTTATTAAAATGTGATGACTTTTAGTTACTTTTAAGTTGTCTTTGAGTTAAACCTAAATAGTTAAAGTTGTTCCTAACTATGAAAAATCTTAAGGTCGATTGTAACTGTTCATGTTTGTGTAATATTGTTGGTCCTTCATTTGAATGGCCGTCTATTTCCAACGTGCGTTCCATGTGATGCTATTTCATTCATATCAAGTTAACTTTTGTATCCAATTAAAGCCCCTATGTCATTTTCCAATGGTAGCGGTTTATAGGTTGGGTTGACCCTCCTATGTGCCCAGGTGATGGTGACATTATATTAATACTTTTGGGACTAAAGAACAAGTTTGAATATGAAGTAAACGACTGAAAGCTCAAATCTGATTTACGAAGGTTAGGATCTTTGTTTTGTTCTTAGCTTTAGGGTTAAAGCATCCATATTTACTTCTATATTGTTAGGGTTCTAGTTATGCAAGTCAAGGTATTTTGATGATGTTTTGATGGTTAAGTTTTAGTATTTAATCATCTTTTATGGCATAACAATGTAGAAGACAACAAATGCTACAAACTTGCAATGTTAATAATAACAAATCCACAATCTAATGGCACTAATGTTCACAAGTGGCATAAGTGAAGTTTGGGCAATCAAATTCATTAAAACAAGCATATACAACTATTGACACAAAGCCACAGTCCAATTTACACTAGTGTTCACAATAGCGAACCAATGTACGTCCCTTATTGGACATGTTGTTGTTAAGGTGTTTTCCTTCTATCCAAAAGTTCAAATGTTAAAAATCCAAAAAGGTGTAATAAAAATACATTATGAGCTGTTCTAGAAAAATAACAAACCAATGTTCAAAAATAGCAGCTATTAAAGACAATGGATTTGCAGGCAACTATTTGTAGCAAAAGCAACAAATTAACGGCCATTAAATCATAAAACTTGTTACCAAAAGCAGTCTTCTACAACCATTAAAGCAGTTATTTGTAGCCATTGATGCAAGTGTTTACAAGCACTAAAACAATAAACCTGTAGCTACTGTTAACCCATTATATAAACAAAAAGGACCAGTACGTCATATTGTTACTTTCTCAAATGCAACCCAAGTTTTTAAAGACAAGCACATTATAGCATCAAATATGACCCAAAACATTAAATATTGTTAACTACTGCCTAAAAGCATTGTAACAATACAAAGTTTCCATCAAGAATACAAACTTCCATCAATCAATTAGCCCTCCTTATGCATGTCCTTGAATTTTGGCATTTGTTCTTGAATTTTGGCATTTGTAACAATCTTCAAGCGCCATCAGTTCCCTTGTTTATTTCTTCTTTGATCTGTCAATAGGGGTGTGATGCAAAGCCGGGGTCAAAGTGATGGGATATAATGACAAAAGTAATTTTTATTTCTGTAGGAATTTTGACATAAATTTCTTATAACTTCCATTTTGGTCTAAAAATCTAGAGGAAACACTCTCTTTTCCAGTAGCGATTAACATGACCATGATACAAGATATCTATTTCTTTATTTGGATGATATGATTAGTATGGTTCCTCTAATACGCTAATTCATCTGATTATCACTTCCATGAGTTCTGGGTTGACCATGAGTAATTTGAGGCCTCTTCGCTCTTTCTTTCATTTTTTTTTGGGAATTACTGTTGCAACAAAAAAGCGATGTTTCTCTCTAAAACTTAGTATGCGCGAGACATCTTATGGACCTCCAGATTGAAGATCACTAGTTATATCAAAGCTGTTGGTTATCAAGCCTTTAAATAATAGAAGCAGAAACACTTCAATGGAAGATTAACGAGTAAATGTGTTGAATATTAAAAACAAATAATAAATGTGGCAGAAAGATGTGTAACTTGCAGAAGAGAAAAGCATGCATTTTCATTAAACAAATGTGGCCTATATATATCCTTAAACATACCAACGTGAGAACATGCAAAAACTACTAAAATACTAATTTAATCTAAATGACTGTTACAAAATTGACTACTTCTTATGCCTAACGTGTACTTGACTCCAACGTACTTTTGCTAAGAACTCGGTCAAAAACCCCACTACCCATTCTTTTTTATTTTAATCAACAACCAACTAAAATACTAAATAATAAACAAAGTCAAAATTAAACTAAAAAAGCTTTGTTGGTGTGTTATAGAATTTAACATTCACTTGACCAGACATCTCATATCAGTTCAATAAGTATGTCTATATATATTTGATCCTCGATAACCACATTTTAATGTTCTCAAGCATATCCTCGGTTACATTATTTAACTTAGATCATGGGCTTCAACTATATGTATTATCCCTTCAAGTATCATGGCAAATTGAGATGCTACTTTGGGTGGTTTTCAAGGTACTGATGATCTTTTTATTGGAGTTATGAAAAAGCTTAATTAAATTAAGTTCTTAGGGTAATTCTAGGGCTGATATAACAAATCAAACACGACATGATAAGATACGAACACAATAAGTTTGACACGAACACGACACGATAACTAATCGTGTCATTTTTTTCCAGACACGAACCTGTTAAAATCGGGTTACACGATAAGACTTATTAAGATACACAATAAAAATCAGATGTTTAGTGAATTAAAAACTGATTGAATTTTATCAAAATCCTGAATATATATACCATAATCTTTAGCATGATAATACTTGACATATTTAAAACAAAAGTCAATAAAAATATATTTTAACCAATAATATAATTTAAAGAGCCAATAGACAGAGTACGAAAAGGGCTCAAGCGGAGGTCGGTGACTCGGTCGGTGGTACTGTGATAGTTGTATTCAATTAGCGATTGGGCAAAGGATAAAAATTATAAATTGAACATGAAAAATAATGACATATATCAAATCATAAATATATATTAATTATTATAATAAGCTAAACTATAATTAGGTCTTAACATGTGCGTTAACAAGTTAACATGTGTTTAATTTGTTAAGACATGATTTTTATCATGTCTTTAACGTGTCAATTTGTTAATAACACGAAACCTTTTAAGCTCAAACACAAAACCTGTTAACTTCGTGTCGTGTTGTGTTAACAGGTCCGTATCGGAAATTGCCAGTCCTAGGTAACTTAGTTATCGATCAATGAGCAACATGTCGCTAGTATTATATATATATATATATATATATCCCAAATTTGATTATTTACTAGGCTAGGGATTAGCTTATTAGAGGACCATAATAATCGTATCTTATTTTCTTGGGTTGACGCATCAAATTTTATTATTTTTCTTGGTTTTTTTTTCATTTTGTAGGAAGTTTTCCTCAATTTTCTCATAACATTGAATTAACGGTTAAAAGCGGGCATGATGTTACCGGTGAAGCCCAATGAATATGCATTAGACCGAGGACTAAACGTTAAAGCTAAGATCGGAATGTGGTGTTCCCACTCGGGACTGGGAATTCCCTACTATCTCCTAGTTGCCGCTCTGTGTAATCTAACTACTCCTAAATTAAACTACCTTAAACTTTGGATCGGTTGTTTTCAAATTAAAATTATCTTAAATTTCATTTAATACAAAAAGACAAGTAACCATTAAATTATGAGAAATGAAAGAAGTGATCACTTTCTAATTAGGATTTTGTTACATTACGTATAACCTAATTTTATTTACCAAGTTGAAAAAGTCATATAAACATAACTTATTCGATATTTTAAAAGATTCATAGACGTACCTTTAATAACATCTTTTATAGAAGAATAATCACAAGCCAAAGGAATCCAGCTATTTTGACCTGGTGATCCAAAATGAAATAAGAACACGTGCTAGGATGTCGTCTGAATAAAAATCAGTTTGTTTAATATGAGACCCGGAAGACAATTAGTAGATATTTATTAGGTAAGGGTTCAAATATAAAGTATGCTAAAACTAAAAATTATAAGAAGTATTAATATGTTAACACGTGTTTTTTTATAAGGCCCTATTCCTGAAAAGCTTACAGCTGGTCAATCATTGCACATAAAACATATATTTAAGTGTACTAAAACAATACAATGAAATAATTTAAAATCATTTCATTCATTGCTTTTGCAAAAGAATACAATATTCATCATTGTTACAACATATTGTTTGTTCGCATTACAATGCAAAAACGTCATGATTCTACAAAATGGATGCCATCTAAAAATGCCAAGTAGCTGACCTAGTGCCATCCTCAGCAACCATTACCTGCCAACTGGAAACACATAAAAGTCAGCATTGTTGAGTGAGTTCTAGTTTACAAAAAAAACATTATATTACCTTTTATTCATTAAAACATTTTCTTTCTTTTGCACATAATCACACATCATACGTACATCCAGGTAATATTTATTATCTTCCGTCATCGTTCATTTGGTACGTATTGCACGTTTCGTACTTATCACACTTTTCGTACATTTATTATATTTTCACTTCTATCTAGATCATGTCATATGCTTAACCCCCCTCTTGAGCACAAAGCCATATCATCTAGGGTTAAGCGACAAGGATTCCATATCGCACATATTGCATATATGGAGTAGTCACATAGACTAACTCCCCCTGTGTGTGAACCCTTAAGGGTTAGCCAAGATCGCACACTGTAAACACACAATTGAGCTAACAACTCTCAGTGAGTTGTGAACCTCCTTTCATTTGCTTGTAAGACTTTCATTCTTTTATTCATTATGTTCCATTTTAATTATCTTAAATCTTTCACTTCGTTAAGATAATACTATAAGTTCATTATCCTAATCACACCACGTAAAGTCAGGTCATAATACGAAATAAGAAACATATCATGAACATACATAGCATCACATAAACATCACATACCCCATCATACATCATCATAGACATCATGCATCATCCATTCACATACACATACACATGCTCAACAAGAACAAGTCATCATAGAACATAACCGATCCTTCGTAGAACAACGGGGGTTCGGGGGCGGCAGCCCCTAACAATGGGGTTCTAGGGGTAGCAACCCCTAGTGGGGTCCAAGGGGAAACACCCCTGGCTAGGGCCGAGCTGCCAGGTTAGCGTGAAATTTTTTTATTTTTACATATTTATATAGTGCATTTCCTTATAGAAAAATCGATCTTCCTGTTAAATGCTCTTAAAGTCTTGGTCATTTAAATTGTATAATTAGTATGCATTTACAGTCCCAAATAAGTTTAAAACCTTTAAAATAGGGGATCCAAAACTCACATGGACTCAGTGAGTAGCTTCTTAATCAAGCTTTCAAAACAAGGGTCGCACTACATAGCCTGCAGATAAGTTAACACTTAAAGAAGTTAATTTCTACCTAATTTCGCTACAAGATCAGTAGTTTCGCTGCTAGTACTATGTCAACAGTTTCGCTGCTAGTTTCGCCAACAGTTTCATTGCTAATTTCGCCAGCTGTTTTGCTGCTAGTTTCGCTGGCATCTTCGCTACCAATTTCGCTGCCAGTTTCGCCCAACTTTCATTGGATAACAATGTCTGTGAAACTACAGTTTCGCAGGGAGTTTTCATAGTATCGCTGGACGGTTACATAATTTCGTTGGATGAACATCCAGTTTCGCAGAACGGGCTGAAATTACGAACCAACCTATTTTTGACCCAAAACTTCAATCTTTTACACCCAAAACCTTGGTTTATCACCCAATAAGCTATATCTAAGCTTCTTACATGTTTTCTTACACAAAAACTTGAGTTTTGGGCGATTCTTTGCCACTTTCAAATACTCCAAGCCCTAATCCGGGTTTACATCAAAAGAAAGGATTAGACGATGTTTCTTACCTGGATTCTTGGTCTTTCCTTGTTGTTTGGATGCCTATGAACACCGATCTTCAATCTCTTGATCAACCGAGCCTTGAATCACCACTTCTTTCCATTTTCTCTCTCTACACACACTCTCTCTCGAAATTATGTGTTGTGTTACAAATGAAAGTGGCTCAGGTTGATCCGTTATATATACTGGGCGTTACCGGGACCTTAAACTTGTCGAACACATAATCTGCGAGGTCTACTCGGTCCATACTCCATCTCCCGCTTATTTTTTTTAAATAATCCCAGCTAAGCCCATTATTATTGATTGGCTCGTTTCGACTTTATTTCGAGCGTTACATTTTTTGATCAAAATTAAGTTGGGGAAAAATTAGTAATGTTCTCCATTCTCAAGTTCCACCTTTGTTTTAAACAATCATAACTTTTACATATGATATTATTTTTTAAAAAAAAATTATATTATAAAAATCAGTATTTTTTAATCTTTAAAACACTTATAGTGTTGATATAGAAAAACAAAGTTTTTTTTAACTCATTGTGTAATTTCATCAGCTTATTATTTAATCTTGAATTGATGATGATTACACAATTATCTAATGAGTAATACACAATTAACTTTAAATGTAAAAAAAAAGTTTACATTTCTTATTATTATGTTATTTGAAAATCATCATTTTAAGAAACACAATTCATAACATAATGGTCAACATTAACACAATAGATAACACTAGACTCGATGATTAATAACAGACATAATGAGCTGTTTTGACGAGGATTGCACAATGACATGATTAATATTACACCATGAACTAAAAAACGTAAAAATTACATTTCTAGTATTGTTTTATTTGACAATCATCATTTTAAAAATCACAATTAATAACACTATAATCAACATTAAACACAATGTGTAACATAATGATTAACACTAGACTCGATAATTAGTAATAAACACAATGAGCTGCTTGACAAAGATTACACAAAGACATGATTAGAATTACATAATGAACTGGAAAAAATATAAAAAATTATATTTTAGTATTGTGCTATTTGTAAATCACCATTTTAAATAAACACAATACTTATTATTAGGCACGATAGGTAACAAAATTACTAGCACTAGATTCGATTATTAGCAATAGACATAATAAGCTGCTTGATGAAGATTACACAATTATCTAATCAATGACCTGATTAGAATTACACAATGAATTAAAAAACTAAAAAATTTACATTTTTATCATTGTGTTATTTGAAAATCACCATTTAAAAAAATACAATGCAGAACAAAATGGTCAATGTTAGCTATAATATCTGATAAATATTACACAATAACCCGATATTGCAAAATAACCCGATATTACACAATGAGCTAAAATAACGTAAAAAAACTCCGTTTTTTATGTGTCAAAATTATAAGCGTTTTAAAAATTAAAAAACGTTTGTTTTAATGGTGTAATTTTAAAATAAATAAATAATGTTGTATGTAAAAATTACGAGCGTTTAAAAAAGTGAAACTTGAAAATGTCTTTAAGACTAAAATACAGTTGACACATCACCCAATGTTTAAACTATTTACTATTATGACACCAATTTTTTTTAACCCTTAGATCTAAGTTCTAAGATTTAATGGATGATAATTCTTCTAGTACTTTCTAGTTTTTTCTTCCTTTTTACAATAATCCCACCTTATTTATTATTATCAATCGAATTAACAAAAACAAATCTCTTTTCAATACAAAAACACAAGCCCTAATATCATAAACACAACCATATCATTCACTAGTGAAAACTATACAAACACATTCATATTTTAAATTTGTTTATAAATCAAACTGAATACAATTACAAAATTAAGAACTTACACTGGAACGTGATCAAAAGTAATATAGCAAATCATAAGATAACGAAATCATATGTCTGTCACCAAACGATTATCCATTTAAAACCTACACCCTTTGTTGGAGCCATCTGTCGTCTTCTCTAAATACAGCTTCCACTCCCTTTTAATTTGCTATCATTCTTTGTGTGATGGGCTTGTCATGCTTGTTTTAGTTATTAGGCCCAAATGATGGATACCAAGCCTACATTTGAAGTCCAACTCCGATCAATAGCCCAATCAATCACAAGTGAGACCCAATTAAGTTGAATGTGTTTCTTTGATGTCACTGGACTAGTGGACTCCAACAAAATTCCAAAAATTTGTGAACTCCAATTTAGTTGTGCTTCCATGGTTCAATATTTTTTTTTTCTACAAGTTATTTTCTCTTTAATCTTAACTAGTAATCGTATTTTGTCACGTTATTCAAACACACAATTGTTTGATTCAAAGTGGTCCATCATCGACCTACGACCTCAAAAGAACTCCAACAACATCAATAACAAGAAAATCAAAACCATAAATGAGAGATGCGATATAACAATAAATAGTCTCAGATAAACCTACATTCAACATCACCGTCTCGAACGGTCTCAAACAAACCTAAGTTCGACATCATTGACCCAAATTAGTTCCAAAGAGACATACAAAGATTTCAGTAAGAAAACCCAACATAGATGTCAATAAACGGTTTCAAATAAACTTACATTTAACATCTTCGACCCGAATAGTCTTGAATGAACCTAAGTTCAACATCATTAACCTATACATCATTGAACCACAAAGATTTCAATAAGGAAAACCAACATAAACATCGCTTAGGTGTCAACATACGACCATCATTGACACCAAACTCTAGCATCATTAGAAAAGAACATATCAATGGATCAGAGATCAAGGCGGTTACAGTAGACCTCCAACGACATCCACGACCAAACGAGAGGTTAACCGTACCGACAACATCCACGAAGCCAAAACCATAAAATCACAACCAAGGCAATCAATGCAATCATAGGGTGACAATGATGAGGGTCCATACCTCTTACCAAGGTCTGATTTCCGGCACGATGTAAAGATCAGAACCACAATAACCACTGATTCACCAAGATCTGAACAGATTCGGAAGGTCTGCAGTTAGCGTCGCCAACACAACAGATAGAAACTAGAGAAATGCGGCCATCACTTCCATGCACCAGCCTGATACAGTCGAAAATCTAAAGGCGGCAACCACCTTTGCCGACACCACATGTAGAAAGAGGGGACGCCATGCCACCACTCACCAAAAAAGGCACCATCTATCTCTAAATACGAATATGACACCAGTTAAAGAAATATGGCACACGGGAGGCGAGGAGACACGAACCGCCTCCAACACCACCAACATCTTAGAAGAACATTGTCGATCACACCAACAATATTATCCGTTTTGTCCACGAGAAGCTTATGGATTTGCTTTTGGTTGTCCGGGTGAAAACTTCCCTGGGAGGTCACCCATCCCTGGATTGCTCCCACTTGAGCACACTTAACTATGGGGTTCTCCTCTTATCGACAACAATACGCCCAAAATGTGTTGTTGATATTAGAGGTCAGACATTACTTATGAACCAATAATCTCTCCTACGCATGACCTGTTGAGGTTTCTCTATTTCTATGTCATGAGAAAGTTCCATTATAGAAAGAGAGAACTATGAGTGTGTGTGTATGTGTTTGAATAAGGTTTTTATATTTAGGCGTTATAAAAGTTGGAGGAAATGTTTGGTTTATATAGTGGTTAAGTTATCCTTGTGTCATGCTTTCAACCGTAGACTTAAAATGAAAAGTCTTAGGGGCTGTTTGGCAAGTTCTGAATGATTAAGTGTTAAACCATTAAGAGATCTAAACCATTAAGTGTTGAACCATTAAGAGGTCTGAACCATTAGGAGCTAGTATATCAATTAATTATTCAAAGACACATATATGACCAACTCAGATAATATGTCTTAACCATTCAGCATTAGACCTATTAACAATTCAGCTTTAGTATAATGCTTAACCATTCAGAGGTAAATGTCTTAAACATTCAGACATGTGCTGGTGAAATAAACAGTCTTAACCATTAAGTGCTGAACCATTCAGAAATGTGAACCATTAAGAGGCTGATTAAGAGGCTACCAAACAGCCCGTTTCACATATTATCAAAAGCACCTAAAGGACTTAAAAGAGGCCCCTGGCCTTTCCAAATGAGTAGGTAATCTTAATTTAAATCATATGCAAATCAAAATTCGGTTATACAAATGTTAAAATGACTCGTGACTTGAATCTCGCTTAAAAAACTATCTCGAATTCTTGTGAGCCAGCACAGTTTAGATAGTTATAAATCAAGTTTAGCTCAGCTTGATTCATTATAAATCAAGCTAGCTCGGTTCGGCTCGTTTATAAACCAAACCAAGGTAAGCCAAACCATAGCTCGGCTAGCTTGGCTCATGAACAACTCTAGTAGATGGTTGTTGACTTAAGCATTTTCTTTGGTACCGGTTAGAAATCCTACGGATTTTCATTTTTGCTTTAATCATTATTCTCTAGCAAACCCTCATTCTAAATTTGTTTATAAAAACTATTTTAGTTTTTTCCACTCATATAATAATACAGGTTAGGGGTGTTCAAAAAATATGTATACGAAATGAATCCAAATCTGAAAATCCAAAATTTAGAATTCGGATTCGGATAGTGTTTTTGAGAATTTTCGGATATTCGGATATTTGTACTATCCGATATATT
>BJCM01094024.1:0-22336 GCA_018326385.1 Flaveria bidentis | reverse complement strand
TGGGTGGTGGTGCAGGTGCATTATCTTTGGGAGGGTCTGCAGGAACAGTTATGGCGGTTGGAGGGCAGGCTATGGTTCCGTCAATATAACCAAAAAGGTTATTGGTGACTAAGAACGGGTGAATAACCAATAACCAGGAACAATAGTTATCGGAGTTAAGGGTAAAACCAAACTTGTGGGAGTTGTGGATTGCTTTTTCTTTTTGATAAAAAACAGTGAGGGTGGCCATAGATTAGGGCCGGCAGGTTTGTGCTGTAGAGATTAGGGTTAGGAATAACTGGCTGTGATGCCAAGTTAATCAAAGGGAATGATAATTGTTATTATAAATTATAATAAGGAGATTACAAGATATATATAGACTAGAATAATACAATCTAGACCCTATACAATTAGACTTTATTTAAATATAGAATAATATCTTGTCTAACACCTATTGTGTATACATATGGGATCAAAATCAAATATAAATAATCTTCACATATTACAAATTTGGTGAATCATAATCTTCTCAAGAATATTAGCATATCTCAATTGATCCTAATTCTGCACACGTGTGTGTTTCCAAAGTACTTTTATAATCTCGGCAGAAAAAAAAGAAAGGGCATAACCTGTGTAGAATGGTAAAGAGTGTTGAAACTAAAATTCCAAATTCCATATGCAGCACTTGTTCTCAAACTTATATCAGCTAACTTTTCCAGCCAATTGTTGTACCTATTCGTGAATTAAATCAGTAAGAGTCAAATTAAACCTCAACTCCTCAAGAGTGCACTTTCCGATAAAAATACAACCACATGTATACCTTCCAAGTTCTTTAAATTCAGTTCCATAAACTCGGACTGTTCTCATTAAAGAAAATGTCTCTTGTGCAACCTATACAAGTAACAGACCATTTAGACAGTTAACATAAAGGAGAAAAGTATATAGGAGGAACATAATTAAATTTTCTAGTACGTCATTTGCTGATGCAGTGTACTCTTGCGTTAACTTGGCTGCTTTCTTCTGATACCTATACAAAAGGCAGTCAGAATTAAATCCATCATCTCTGAAATACAACTCTTAAGAGGAAAAAAGAAGCTGTAATCAAGAGTTTAGGAATTAAAAATGTAGGTAACAGTTAGTATGCTGGAACCAGAAAAGGAATGAAATGTTTCTAAAAAAGGCTGTTTGTTATGTCTGATGGAATGGAATGGATTGTTCTTGAAGGGATGTTGTAATTTCTTCTGATGTGTATTAGTATGAAGACTGGTGAGAGTAGAATTTGAGAATAATCAAACCAGAAAAAAATTATAAAGAATAACAAGGGACATGTACTTGGATAAAATTACCACCACCAAACACATAGCAATCTGAATGAATAACGGTTAAAGTATCATCTAGAGGAAAATTCCTGGATGCCCCTGCATCACCTTCCTTTTAGTCTATTCTCATTCCATAAGTAGGGCTCCCTTTTTTTTTACATTCAGAATGGGAGGGAATGAACTCATATAATTTTAGCCGTCATTTTTATGAAATTCTCAATAACATTAATCTCTGTGTGAAATTTAGAAGGCTTTAACTATAATGCATCTTATTTCCAAAATATTAGAGAATATACTTTCTATAGTAAACTAAATTGATGTTTTATTGAGTTTCAATTATGATTGTTGTATAAAGTAAATACAAAACGGTACATTGTCTTTAGTTTTTACAAATTGTGATTCATACTAAGAGCATCAACATGTACATTTACTGCATACAATAAATAATCTTTTAAGAAGGGTGAAGAATCTTACTGTCCATATCGTAACATTATCAATGATAAAGTAGAGCATATGGCCAATGTGCATAAGCCAAGTGGCCAAGACAAGACTAACAAGTAGATCAAAGCTCCCGTCGCCTAAAAGAAAACAGTGAAATTAGATTTTCTAATTCGATGTGAGCTCGCAACAAAGTATATTTTTTAGTGCACCTGGAGAAGATTCCTTAATATTAAGTTAAGATCATTTCCAATAACCCGTGAAACCTGCTGACAATCTGAACCTAATCGACTTGTCAAATCACCAATACTTGTAGAGTCAAAAAAGTTCATATCCTGCAAAAAAGTGAAGTTGTAGAAAAATTTCTAAAAAAATCATTAATGACGATCATATAGTCATCATTTACAAACCTGGAGAAGAAGGACGGAATATAACGTTTCCCTCATTCGTTTTACCTGCAGATTATAAACTTGTGAAAATTACATCATTATATTCTCAAGCAACAGGGGCTAAAATCATTTTTCTGGCCATTGACATCATTACATTTATCAATGGTTAACTTTTGGTTTTATTTAATACGTTTAATTGATAGTCAAACCCTTTTATTTGACTTAATGGAGAGTCAAACATTTCAATATAAAGTGATCTTAGAGATGAATGTAACAAATAACTTTAAGAATAAACATCATATACGAACTCACAAGAATCATGTTAGCAATGCCAAACCAGCAACCTCTTAATCCACTGAAATTTCAATTACGCAATTAAATGTCAGATACAAACTCACAAAAAAGCTATCGAAAAAATCAATGCTGTCTTATATTACATAAGCAAACAAGTAACTAGCTTATAGAATTACCACTACAGACCATGTATATTGATTTAGGGCTTCAACGACAACCAAATATCCACATGAAATGCACTTATTTTTTTCAGAACAACTAACTCATACACCCTCTAATCCTACTCTTAGATCTATACCTTTTGTGCACCATAGGACTTAAACCCACAACCATATAAGGATGGACACCTTTCCTACATACCTTGGTATTGCCAAGTCACAGGCACTTTGGTGTGAAATGCATTTCTTATATGTACTAATTTGTAATAAAATATTGATGTACAAGATAAACCATCTAATATATTAAAGTGGTAATAAAAGCAATATTGATTTACGACTAGATGTTTTAAAGAAGAGATTTGACCATACAAGGTTTTAACCTGCAAATACCGGAAGTGATGCATAAAAAAATTAGTAGCTTCACATTTCCGCGGAATACTGCTATATCTCCACTTTGGGCTGAAAATATAGATGCTGTCAGGAAATGAGGAATGGAGATCTCTGTAAGCTGAATGATATGAACAAAATCTAAGTTAGTTTCACAGGATGGTGGACTAATTTATCATCAATCTTTTGTTGACATTTACTGCATTTGAAACACAAGACAGGTTTCTGTTGACGAGTAAAACAATGTACTGTTCACTTTTTACTGATACTTGTAACGCACTTCTTTACCCGTTTAATGCAACATACTAACCATATCTTACCAAAGCATGCAATTTGTAAGCATCTAATGCAACTTACTAACCAAATATGTCACTATTTACATAATTTGCAACCATCTGAAATGCAACATACTTATTATTTCATGCAGTGGATTTTGCATATTTTATAAACGCTAAGTATGTGGCATCAAATGATTAAACTAGAGAACCTTAAAAAACCTGTAAAATATGAGTCTGGAAAATCAATGCACAAACTTCCACCCGATAACTCCCACAGTCCATTTTATCAAGCATTACATGAATTTTTCATGCACAAAAAGAGTCTGCTACAGGCAAATTCATGCTAGTTAACAGAATTTCTTTTCAAATATCTAAATCAGACACTAATTAGCAACTAAAGAGATGATATTACGCAACGACCAGTCAGTATTTCCAGAAGTTCTAAAATTTTTTTTTTGATTCAGCTTGAATTCCAATCCCAATACATAGCTCGTACGCCTCTAATTAAACCTACCTCATCCCCAATTCTACTTCATTTCAGAAGGATAACAATTAGGCCAAAATTACGCATGAAATGCAAAACAAAAGGTTAACAGAACACCAGTACCGCTGTTAGAACTAAAGCAGTGAATGCAGAAAAGATAACCCAACGATCACTCGCAATCAGCTCCCACATCCGTCGAAGCGCCCGCACCAGAGTCACCGGCTTCGCATTCTGCACAACCTCCGCCTCATCCAAAAACCTCCACCACTTTCCACCAGGTAACAACGACGGAACAAAAATCACAAACCTCAACAACCTCTCCGACACTCCCACCACTTCATCCCCACGGTAATCCGTACAAACTCCATCAACCTCTACACTATCCTCACAATTCCCCACCGAATATCCATTAACCGACGCCGAATTCACCGGAGTTACACGAACAACACGAGCAACATGAACAAGTGTTCTGTTAACTCTCCGGCGAGCGAATCGAGCCCTAAAAATCGCGTTGAAATCGAGCTTTTTGGAGTGAGTATTTGAGTATGTGAACACAGGATGATGATTGTTGAGAATTGACGCCATTGTTTGTTACATTTAACGGAGGTTAACGGAAAGTTAACGGAGGTTGATGCTTTCGCCGGAGGTAAGTTGTGGTGGTCGGAGATTGTTATCGTCGACGAATGAGTGGCGAGAGGTTAATGTTGTGGTGACGTGTGATTTGGTGTTGGGGTTGGTGATACGACGACGTTTTATGAAGGTGAATTGTGGCGTGTCTGGGGGGAGGAAACGGTGCCGTTTTGGAAAGTGAATTTGTGACGTGAAGTGAATGGTAACCACTTACTTTGTGGGTTTGACTCTATTGTCCTTGTTGGGGTTTTGCTGGATTTAGAAAGTGGCAACAAAGGACCCTCAAGGTTTGGGTGTTTTTAAAACCAAGGGTTTTTAGTTTTTCGACTATCATTTAGAGAAATTTGTAGCTAATGATCCTCAATCAAAGCGGTTGATGTGAGGTGCTTAAGACTTTATTAAAATGAAAAGATTTTGTTTTAAGTTTCACTGGTGACAAATAATCAAAAAATATAATAAAACTCAGACTTTCAGGTTAAGCCATGGTGATTTTCTCATATAGGTGTGAATTTCTGATACGACTAAAAAACATGACACGAATCTAACATGAAATTTGTGGGTTTGAGTTTGCTATAAACGGGTTTGGGTCGAACCCATGAACCCGCTTAGCTAAACTGATGGGGTTCGGGTTCAACCCAATGGGTCGGCGGTTTGACCTTTTTTTATTAATTTTATTTTTTTTTTTGTATATATTTGTGTTAGAAAATAAGTTTCTTATTTGTTTTATTTCAAAATTAAAACTTTAATATAAACTGACAAAAGGTTTCATCACTAAAGTATAATTTGTTTATATTAACTAGTAGTTTTTTTTGTAAAATAATAATTTTAAAGTATTAGTATGTGAAAAATATGAAAAATTACAAATTCAGGTCAATCAGGTCGTGTTCATATCAACTCGTAAGTTTTCGTGTGATGTTCAGGTAGACACTTCTAACACAATTTTAGGTTAGGGTCATGTTCGGGTTCGTGTATAATGTTTACGTTCGAGTCGGGTTAGACTTGATAACCCCAGAACATGACCCATTCAGCACCACTTTTTTCTCACATGAGATATGTTTTCTCATCAAAATGTCTCAAATTCGGGACTGATATAAAGAGATTGATGTATGAGTTGTCATTCAGAGATGTGTCAACTTGGAGCCTTAAGGTTATCCAAGAATGGAGATGATTGAGTTGGTTTGTGGGCTGTCAATGATCCATGTTAAAAAAACTAGACGACTTTGTATGTTTGGTTTTCTGTATATAAAATTATATTTTTTTCTATAACGTAGCTTTGATGTCATGTGAATCCACTATATACGTGTTTAGATAATTATACTGTAAGGATATGATATGATTTTTTTCACACATTTTCTATTATATTTTTTTTGCTATAACCTTTCAATTATAACTTAGCATTGAAAAGTTCAAGTTTTTTTATTGCCTATAAATACACGAGTTATAAGCCCACAACGATTGGGATTTTTTTGAACGGCAAACTTTCGAACTCACACACTATAAACTCTCCAAACTTACATCATATACGCATAATAAGACTTGAACTATCACAAGTCAAAAAGACCACCACTAACACATGGAACCAATACACTACATAATATTTACACAACATAAATATGAATCTCAATGACATAAGTATGCGAAATATAACACGTTATATCAAAACGTCACGTTGTATCCATCCCCACACTCGTGTCTCCAAGAAACTCCACAAACATAGGCGAAACTTAGTGAGGGCTGAGGGCCCTCCCACCCCCTCTATTTTTTCGTCAGCAATGTTAATTTTCGGCCCGGTAGTTTAAATCTTCGATTTAGTAGTATAATATTTTTAAACATTTATAGAGTTCCCCCTCCTCCTAAAATAGTTTACTTTCGTCTCCGTCTCCTTCCTCATACTATAATATGATTCAAGCTTCGTCACTGTCTATAAAGACGGACATAATGACATCAAACATTTAAAAGGTACAAAGTGAAACTCATAAGAAATATAAGGACTTCTATTGCCCTACTCTACTTTTCAACGTCCCTAGAGCGTGCTTTCCACAAAAGCACAAGGGCAAAAGCGTCATTTACTCCAACGAAAATATCATCACTCCCATACACTCAACTGAAAACCCCCGTACCAGTGTTCCCACCATATCTCCCATAATCACCACCGTACATCTTCATCTTCTCCGGCACCGGCATGGCGGTCATCGGAAACCTATCACTTCTACTCGACGTGACGTCACCACGCGCCACCGTAATCGACCGCAGCAAAGCACGACTACCGCCGTCCGACATCTTCCTCAGCTTGTTCAAAAAGGATCTGGTATCATCATCTACATGTAATTACGTTTCGAAAGGCGGAATAGAGTTTGAGAAGGATGCGACGGCGGCGGCGGCGGTGCACCGCGGCGGAAGAGGACGGAAGGCGAATTCGAAGGCGAATGAAGTAGATTACGAGAGTTCGAGTGACGAGGAGAACGGGAATGGATACGGTGATGAGGAGGAGATGGAGGCTGAGAGGAGGAGGAGGAGGTTGGAGTGGGAGAACGAGATGAGGATGAGAGTGAAGGAGATTGAGGATATGCGGGAGTTGGAGAAGAAGGCTGAGGAGTTGCAGAGCCGTGGGGAGGAAGATCTCGGGGAGAATGGAGATGAAGGTGATGGTGATGGTGATGGTGAAGGTGAAAGTGAAGGTAGTGAAGAGACGGAAGAACAGAAGAGGACTAGAGTTCGACGGGAGCTTGAGAAGGTGAGAGTTTTGTGATTTGTGATGTCGGTTATTGTTTTCTCTTGTGTTTATTGTTTTTTGCGTTTGATTTTAGCTGTTTAGGAACATGATCTTAGGGCTTGCAACTGGAATTGAAACTCAATTTGTGTAATTGTGTAAAGTTGACACCTCTTAGCTCAGATTCTTAAGCTCATAGCATAAATTAGTGTTTTCTGTTCATGTTGAAGTAACTCTTAGGAATTACGATGAGTTTTAAATTGTCTGTGTGTGATAGATGTATGCTAGACTAGCAAATGACCTAACAAGTTTATAGCTGCAATTGAGCTTAGCTGCAGCCTCTTTGAGACTTCAACAATTAGAATAGGAAACCAGTTACCTGCCTAAGTACCCGATGCATGCAAGCAATTGTGATACATGCGGTTGGTTGTTGTTGCTACTGATAGAAGTATAACCAAGAAGTTTTGAACTGCGTTTAATTCTTTGTTAGTTCTCTTTACTAAAGTAGGATTTACTAACACACATGAAAGGAGAATGTCAGTTGTGATCCAAATGGATCGTTGTATCTTGTTCCTAATATTTGAATTTAATTGTTGTATGATACATTGAGAATTATGGAGGCTGAGATGAAAAGGTGAATTATTTCTAACGAGTTTCAGATATGTAGTTTTATCATTTATGTCTCTGTTAAGCATGATGTGGTGTTGTGTTCTGATGACATGTCAATTCTTGTTACATTGGTAGGTTGCTAAGGAACAAGCGGAGAGGAGGAAAATGGCTCAATTGATGTTTGATTTGGGCCAAAAGGCTTATGGAAAGGGAATGTACGGCCGGTCTATCGAGTTCTTGGAAGGTGCTCTCACAATCATACCAAGGCCCACTTTGTTTGGCGGCGAGGTTGGTTGGTTTAATTGATGCTTGAATTCTGTTGCCATACATTTTGGAGGTTTTGAAGGGCAAATTTCAGAAAAAGCCTATGTTAGACAAGTCTATGAGTTTCTTTTTTCATTAAGAAATCCTTTAACTTAGTAATCTTCAACCATAATGCTGACATGGATGCCACGTAGGCCATTTTTGCTGACATGGACATTATATATCAAAAGTTTTATGTGTAAAACTAAGTCAATACCAGCTAAATATTTTTAAGTCCTGTAAGGGTTTTTCTGAAACTTTTCCATAAGCTTTTGACCAATTTCACTAGTTATGGGTCAAAATTTGTGATAAATAGAACCTTTTTGATAAAGATTAGTGAGTTAAAAACTATTCAGGGACTTATCTGCAGAAAATGTGAAAGTCTGACATTTCACATTTGCATATTTTTCAGTTAACTTTTTCTGGACTGGTTTGAAATTTTATTAGTTTTTTGGTATTTCAGATACAGATATGGCTTGCTATGGCTTATGAAGCTAACAACCGCCACAAAGATTGTATTGATCTTTACCGGAAGCTGGAAACTAGTCATCCGAGTATCAGTATTAGACGCCAGGCTAAAGACCTGAGATATATCTTACAAGCTCCTAAGCTTAAGATATCACAAGAAGAAATGGTTACAATTCCACTCATCGGTTCCAGCTACGATAGGTGAGTTCACAATAATAGTTTATTTTAAAACATCTCATCATGATGCATATTTCACATATTTAAGTATTATAAAAATCTAATCGCATATTTAAGTATGCTATAACGAGTAAAGACCTATTGGCCCATCATCATCATTATTACTTATTAGACTATATTAGTCATATCGTAGTTGGGATCAAACCTAAGGGTACAATGGTATCTTAGTCTAAATATCTCAAGATCTTTGGCCTATAAATATAGGACTCCTTAAACAGTATTCAACATCAAAATACTTTCGATCTACCTCTTGAGGTTTATTACTACTTATTAGTGATATCTACTTCAAAAGATTATATTTTTTCATGCTTAATGTAGAACTTTACGCCATTAACTAATAGTAATAAGTTTCTTAGAGAAATATGATAGCTTTTATAGTAGACGTGGCAAAATGAACAAGTCGGGCCTGAAAGAGTAATTATTTTATTGATCAAAACAGATCTGGTTGGCTTCGTCTAGTTCACTATCAAGTTTATTTCTAATGACAAATTAGAAAATTGTAGACATTATAAATGCCATTTTGTAGCTTTGAATCCACAAGTTCTTTTTTAACTTATCTTATTGACCCGCGAGAGATAAAACGTTACCCAGATTGGCCTGTTAATTTGGTAATGGATTAAAAGTTTAAAACTACTTCATTTATATCCCTGTTAAACATGAAAGAAAAGAACTAACTTTATCTTACCCATTTGACCTCGCCATGAGAGATAACGCGTTACCCAGATTGGCATGTTTATATGTAAATGGATTAAAACTGCTTCAATTATATTCCTGTTAAGCATGAAAGGTGGTGGCATTAATGGTTCACCACACAATAATATTAAGATGACAAGAATATCAATGAATGCAGCTATGCAGGAACTTGGAGCGACAAAAACAAGGACAAGGATGAAAAATACAACCGATCCACAACCAATCAAATGTCATCTGGCAGAGACTACCTCGGTGACTTTTTGGTATGGCGACCGCCAGGTGACCTGGCAAAAAACCAGGCCTTCTGGGCGGCTTTGGTGCTGTGGGTGGCACTGGTTGGAGCAGCCCTCTTCCTACAATGATGAGGATCTTTGACGCTGTATTTGCAGGTATCATTCACGCATCATTGTGCGTCATCTTCTTAAACAAATATCTGTAATATGTCATCATGTCATCTTAATGTGTATATGAAGAATTGAACATTTGTGATTATTATTGTATTTGTTTAACTTCTCTTAAATTGTTATATATATAATCATCACCAGTTTGGTATCTCAAAGGGAGAAGATTGAGGAAACTAATATCGAAATCATAGAAAGATGTAATTTTCATCTATGATCTTTTTCGCTAAATGGACGTATTGGAAATGCGTAATTTGTAATTTTATTTTCTGGTATTCCCTTATGAGCAAGTGTAGATATCAGAGGTTGGCCATATGTGCCTATGAACACAAAAAGAGTCGGGTCCAATTTTATTGACATTAGTCAACTGTGTCAAATTGTTTCAAACGTCACATGTCAGCACTAAAATTATTAGTTTTATATATCTTAGGCGTAAACCTAAAATAGCGAGATTTGTTATGTGATGCTGATACTTGAGCTAAGATGTACAATGATTAAATTTGTGTATCCACATTCAAATTATTTATAATAGTAAAAGATATGAATAAGATCATTGATTTTGTTAATAACATTACAATAACAGTTAAATAAGTAAGTATGAATTTTTTGAATGACAAATTTCATGATAAAAAGACCAAGAAGCTAGCTACAATAAAAAAACAAAGAAAAAAAAACAAAACACACGAACCAACAAACTACTAAATCTTCAATCATCCATGCCCAATACTGTAAAAGTTAAAAACTTATGTCTAAAAATGGTAGACCCTATTAAATTTCATTGATAGTAAGCACTTGTATTCTTTAGGGAGGTCTTAAATTTAAAATTGTATTCTTATCATAAAATTTTGAAAGTTATACATCTATTGCAAACTATGTTTTATTGTTCTCATTGTTAGCAAAACAGACGAGTGCATGAACTAACTGCCAAGTTGGCAATGGTAACATCTTTATAGTCATAATTTAACCATTCAGACTTATAGTTACCTTTTAACCTCTTAATAATCATTAAAAGACTATCATACTACTATAATATGAATTTTATCGTTTTCTATTATAGCATTGTACTACCTCCTATATATCTTTTTTGGTTATTTTATAACATTATAAGCTAATTCAACATTTCTTTTAAAAACTATTTTTCAAAATTCATATGTTAATAAGTCTTTTTCAACCAAATTAAGCAATCTCAAACATGCACTAAAAAAAACCCGCAAGAAGCGTGCAACGTGAGCGCCGGCCAGGCCGCATCGGAAAACATAGGAAACACCCCAGCGGCCGCGGCAATGTTGGAGGAATGCACCACCACCGTATCCTCGTCGACAAGTACCACCCAACTACTTTCGGCAAAGTCGGTATGCTATACTTCCACAGGCTCCGTAACAAGTTCTATTGCCCTATTGTCAATGTCAATATGCTTTGATCTCTCGTGCCGAAAGCAGTAATGGAAACCGCCGCACCGGAGAAAGCTCCGGTGGTTGATGTGACACAGTATGGGTACTTTAAGGTCCTTGGGAAGGGGATGATGTTGGTGTAGAAGCCGATTGTGGTGAAGGCAAAACTGGTGTCGAAAATTGGTGAGAAGAAGATTAAGAAGGCTGGAGGAGCTATGTTTGTTTAGATCTGGTGTTTAGGATTTCATGTTTTCCATTAGGTGAAAGTATTGTTTATGGTGATCAGGTGATATTCGTTTTGAGTTTGAATTGATTATGTGTTTGATCGTCTAAGGTAGCGAGTTTGTGAAGCGATTGTGTTTTGGTGGATTGAGTTTTGGTTGGGTTTTTGCACCATGTGTTTGTGTTGGATACTCATTGAAATAGCTAGAAGTCTAACCATAACCATACCCTAGGGGGGAGTATGATTTAGGTTGACGTGAGAAGCCCGACACAAAAACACGAGTTTTACATACGTGTGGTTCGGTGTTTGTTACTAAGTTTGGAGCTATGTTAGTTCTCGATACTGGACCGTGGTACTAAGTAGCTTCAAGCTTAGGAAGAACTGGACCATAGGCCGAGTTGGTCTAGTGTTGTTTTTTTAGGTTGGGTTTTTTGGATGACCCAAATTATGCTTAATGCTTGTAGATCTCATTATTTCAGGAGATAGAAAGATTGTTTCAAAAGAGTTCCAACTCCTAGAATCAAACAATCACAAGTAACGAACTCGTTGGAATAACTATTGCAACTAAAACTAGTGATCAGTTAACAGTTAGTGAAAGGAAATATGGTTTATAATGTGTTAATGAAAAACTTACAAACATGTGAGGTTGGATCTGCCAATCTCTTATGCTTTGACATTTCTACACTTATAAACAAGTTAACCTGACATGTGATCAATTCGTACACTATAGAACTTAGCGTTGCTTTTTCATGGTGCTAAATTGAACATATTATTAATCGACACAATGATGTACTCAAAACTATCATGGGTAGTTCGTTTGCAACCCATCTCACCTCCATTACCGAAGCTTGAACAGGTTAACTAGTTGTGAGGGTTTTTTGGGCGCCGGGGTTAGATTTTTGTAGGGGGCAAACTCAACATATAAAACTTTAAACCAACGATTTTTTTACTTTGGACAGCTTGAAGATTGCACGTCAAACGCAAATTGTATTACATGTTGGTGAGTGATCATACCGCGTGAAACCATGAGTGACGTATAAGAAACTAGCTACATGTACAATCCAAAAGGTTTAAGGGATGATGTAATAAAAAAAGAACATTTATAAGGTTTAAGTATAGTTTAAGAATGAAAAGAAAAATGTAATGTGATGCCGACACGCCATGCAAGAAAGAAAGAAAGAAAGAAAACACTTCTACTGTTGATGGCAGCGGAGTGACCTAAAGTGAAGGTAGAATAGCTGTTGGACATTATGACATTGTGCAACATCGGGGGCGCAGTGATGATGATAGGATGTGGTCCGTGATGGATGACCAGCAGTGGTGGATGGCCATCAACGACAAACAATTGAACAAGGTGGAGGAAAAGGGAGTGTCGAAGAAAATACGAGGGCTGGAAGAAAAAACTAATATTCTTAGGAATAGAATATGACTTGTGTCAATTGAAAGAAAATTGGAGGGTTTTGATTATTCTTTAAAAGTTTCCATAGGTAAACTTTTGCTACTCTGGAGCCTGTACTTGTGTGATAGTGCATGGGGAAGGAAGATTTGGTTCATATCGGTCTCGTCGTCCCAGTGATTGTGTAGTATTGGTTATCCTCATCCATGATTAGAGTCTAGTTTGAAATCACAAAAACACCATTAGAGGCTTCACAAGATGTAATTGTCAATATAGGCATGTATATGCATGTAGTATTATATACAAGGGAGTGTAACAGAGTTCTTGATCAAGTTGAAAGATGAAAAGGATAAAACGTAACACAATATACAGACTTGCAAGCTGAAAAAACTAAACATAAAAACAGATTGAACAAATTTTAACCATTGTGGTGGCTGCAACATCTACTTATGTAGATCTTAAAACACCATTTAGCAATTGCTCTTCTTTCTCATGTTGATGAGGTTTAACAACACATATGTCTTTTATTGTAAAAGAAAAAGGGTTTTGCATGAAAGAAGGTTCCAAGCTCACGGAAAATGCAACAAGGTGACAGGTGGCAGTCAACGAGATGATGGAATAGCATGCCAGTTGTCAGCAAGACTGAGGGCACGTTCGCGGGAGGGTGGTGAGAGTTGTTGAAGTATAACATTCTTCAGATGAACCGCGCCAGTTTCACCACCACGACCTGCCAGTTCCAAGTACACTACAGCCTTCATCATCTGTCCTTCCTGTTAATCAAGTACAACAGTCATTATTAGCCTGTAAAAATCAGTTCCAAAACGGTCAGAATTTGGCAAAAGGCAAACACATGGGGGTGGATTGGGTACTCATGCATGCCATGAGTGCCTCACTACACCATGAACCAACCAATGAAAACATATCACGCCACACCACACCACAAAATTTGAAAGGGGAGCTCATGCCATTACATGCCACATTTTTTTTTCTTTTTTTAAACAAGAACATAAAATATATAAAGATACAGCCTAAATATAAAAAGTAATTTAAAAATAAATAACTATTAAAAAAAACTAATAAGCTAGTTGCAATGTTAAGATGGACAGGGGAGGCACGAAGAGCATGTGCCGTGAAAAAACAAGAATGTGGCGGGTGAAGGGGGTGGTGGTGTTAGTCCCGCTCGGCAGGGGACCTCGTTGTGGGCTCACGGGGCGTATGCCCCGCCCACCCTCACTCCCTCTCATCCCATGAGTATTGCACCATCCATCTCGAATTTGACAATTTGTTAAGATGTAAGAACTCACTTCAACTAAAGAGAAATGAGCAACATAAGTCATAAAATTTCATGTTTTAACGAACGCAAATTTGTTTATATAAGTAATATATTTGGTCTATTTTTGTTTCAATAGAATAATTTATTTGATTTTTCAACAGAATGTCCGCATCAAATCAGAACAACTCAAAGTCATATGTTGACTTTTAATATTAAACAATTCAACTGTTATTTTATATCGTAGTAGTGGTTACCGAAAATAGAGCGAGTCCATGCTCAAACTGAGCTTTTCTATGTCCATGATCAGCAGCAAGCTTCATCCATTTTCTTGCTTGTCTATGGTTTTGAACAAAGCCCTTGCCTGAAGAATAACATAAGGATACATTATACATAGCTCGCACATATCCACCCCCTGCAGCTCGTAAATACCATCTTGCCTGTTAAATAAAAACAAACAAAACTACATCAATTCAACTTCTGTCTAAAGTTAAAGAATGATTCAGTTTTGAAGCCAGTGAAATTGGAAATTTATTATGAAGGAAGACAGAGACTTGCCAAAAAAGCAAGATTGTACACTACATTTTACAAGAAAGCAGTACAAACAGTAAAATATATGATGACTTTATACTTTTATTGCTTTGTTTTATAGTTTTATTCTAGGTGATTTCAAATCACAAGTTGTTTATCTGCTTCTGATTAAAAGCATAACACTGCATATGCATAAGTTGTTTTAATAAGCAATCCCAAACGTCCATAAGATGTGACGATTGCTCCTATTTACATAATTCAAAGAAACATGGAATTTAATTCAGAAATGAAGAATGCATAAAAGTACCACACATAAATAAAGGATAAAGTTTTCAGCAGCATACCGCTTCTGACAAATTCTGGTCTGTTCCAATACCCCTATGCAAACAAAGGGCAAGCTGGTATTGCCCACGAACATAGCCAGCAATAGAAGCTTGATATAACCATTTGACAGCCTCCTTCACGTTAGGTGGTTCAGCTGCATTTGTTGAAGTAAAACATGTCAAAATTTATAGGTCTAAACTCTAAACCTTCAATATAACAAAGAAGATAATTGATTAGACAAAAAAGCCAACATGAAATTATTTTCTGCGAATTGCATTACAAAAAACTTAAAACCCCTTGGCTTCTTTTAATTCCCATGAACTATGGCACTATCCTCATGAACAAATGAACATTTATGTTATTTGTTTTGTGTGTGTGATCATAATCCTTTTGCTTGGTTATCCACAAGCTCAACCTCCAGAAATCCCTGGTAGTTCTTCAATTGCAAGAATCACATCACAGTTAATCTAATTGCATACACAGTGATTATAAACCTTTTAATCTTCATATTGCCAAATCCCCAATCCCTAATGCACATCAATATAGCAACCAAACCATGAACAAAGCCCATTAAGCACATAAATGTTTACGCCATCAGTTATTTTTTTACTTGTTTATCCAAAAGCTCAACCATTAGAAAACCCTAGTAACACTGATGATATCACATGAAACTCAATACAATTAACCTATATACCTACTTCCATACCCCCTGTCAAATCCCTAATCCCAAATACCCAAGTATACACCAATCAAACCACAAACCAAAGATAACAATTAACAAAATCAAATTTCAGGCACCAAATACAATTAAACACTAATTGAGACAAACAATTCCATTACCTTGAAGATACGAAATCCCCAAATTACACTGTCCAGCAGGATCCCCAAGCTCAGCAGCTCTCCTATACAACGCCACACCCTCCTCTTTCCTCCCCATCTCCCAATACACCAGCCCCGCATCCACCATCGCGAGAGTAGACCCACGCGCCGCCCCTTTCAGAAACGAATCCAGAGCCTTCTCACGGCTCTTCTTCACACCACCACGACCATGCTTAAACCGTTTCCCCCACCGCAAAAACAACATCGCCTCCCGCAGCGGCCGGAGACCATCTCTCCACGATTTGCACACCAACGACGCTGTTAGTAGGTTCGGGAGAGTGAAATTCGCTGCGATTTTCGTCAACACGTCGTTAGGTAGGGCTGAGAAGTCACGGTGGTGATCGGACCGACGACTTGAAGATGATGATGATGAAGATGGTCGGAGATGGTGGATGCGATTTGATGTGGTGTTTACGTGTTTTCGAGTGGGGCTTTTGATCGGAAACTGTAGGGTTGAGAAGTGTGAGGTTTCTGATCGGTGAGGCCAAGTGCGTTCGTTCATCGTTGAATGTTGATGGTGGTTGTCGGTGATTGTAACGGCCTAAAACCTAATTTTGTGGTGGCGTTAGGCGGTGGTTGGGGGATAATTTGGCGGTAAGTTAACGCACAGAATATGGAGGTGTGAATGAGTTACACATAACATGTATAAATAAATAAACAAGTTTAAGTTTTATTTTGAATAAAAAAAATACTTAGGGGGAGTTTGGTTTATGAAATTTATTAGAATTAGAATTGGAATTCAAAGAAATTGTATTTGGAATTTAAGAGGACGTTTGGTTGAAAGTAATATAATTGAATTAAGAAATCAATATAATTTTTAAGTAAAATTATGTTTGAATGAGTATTATAATGTAAAACCAAAGGATTGTCTCAACTTAAATTCCTTTTGTTGTAGGATTTCAAATCTTTCAACTTATAAAGGGATTTGAAATCTCACAACCAAGTGAATTTGAGGTAAAACATTCCACATTTCATTACCACTTTAACATAATATTATTTGAAAATTATACTATTTTTCAATTTCATTTTATTCTTTTCAACCAAACGCCCCCTAATAATTTCTATAGGATTTGAAATTCTAAGGAATAAGAATTCATTGATATAATTTTAATTCCAAATGCATTTCTAGTGACAAAACACTTATAAAGAAATAGAAATTTATCACCCGATACAAACCGTCACCACCTCAATGACCACAGATCATCGCCGCTACATACCACCGACCACCGCTGCCATCATTGCCGACAATTGACCGCGACCACCAATTGCGCCCGTTGCCGAAAACTGATCGTACCCCACTGCCGCCACCGACCGATAACGCCCGTATTCGAGACACGGTTCGATAACGGAGGTCGACAATAGTCGACGGTTAGAGGTGACAGCAGTCGGCGGACGGGGGTAAACAGTGAGCGACGGTGGTCGGCGTCGGGGGTAAGCAGTCAGGGACGGCGGTTTTGCGGTAACGGGCGACCATCAGTGATTGAGGGCAGGGATGGTCGGGGTTATCAAAGGTCGGGGGCGGTGGCAGTCGGTTGGCGGTGGGCGGGGTGGTAGGCGGCGGGCGGGGTCGTTAGTAGCGTGTTTGGCAGTCGCCGGGGTGGTAGGTGGTGGTTGGTGGTGGAGGCGCGGGTCGGTGGAATTTGAAATCCTTCAATATTTGGAAAGATTTTGAAATATTTCATTAAAAGGAAATTGAGGGAATTAATTCCAATTTCAGTTACTTTCTCAACCAAACAGGTGCAGAATGAAATTCAAATTCCAATTTCAACGAATTCCTACTAACCAAACACAATTACCAATGAAATTCAGATTCCAATTCCATTGAAATCTCGTATACCAAACGTCCTCTTAGAGTTAAGCTATAGGGTTTTCTCAATATAGGTTTACTCTTGAGGGGATTGGGTGTGGTCCTGACTGGAAAACGGATAGGTAAGTCTAGTTAAGATAACACATATCCTCTGAAGAAAGTCGTACATTTTCCGTTAAAAAAAAATACACAAGTTTACAACCAACTATGGGACCCTCGTAGAATATTACTAGAGTCTGGAGGTAACCAAAAAGGTGGAGTTCGAACTATTATTACAATCTCATGATCACGTTACACTTAAATCGTGTTTTAATATTCTTTGATTTTCGTGATGAGCTAAAGTTGGATCAAACGGTCTTCATTGGGAGTTTAGGCGTCTTTATCGTCTTTACCGTCTCATTTTCATCCTTATAGTTAATTAAAAGAAAATTAAATTTTCAACTAACTAATATATTTCACACTTTTATCTTTATCTTTTCTCTTTAATCAACTCGTAATCACTTTTAAAAATATTAAAAAAATTATAAAGATTGTACAATGTTTTCTTAAATATGGATAAATTCAATACAACCTCATAAAAAAATTTATTCACTCTCAACCACTTATAACCATCTCTTATAATATAGGTTATACACTCACATAAATCTAGAAAACAGGTTGTGAATGCTATTACAACACTCTAAACTTAAATGTGTCGTCCTAAACTCAAACGGTCGTTTAAAATTCAAGGGTGCATGAGATTCGAATGAGTGTTCCATCCCATCCTCAAACGGTTGTTTAGCTTACTAATAATTGTGTTTCATGTTTTTGGACGACTATTTATAAATAGTGTGAGATTAGATTGGTGGTCACGTAAATTATTGATCCTAGATATTTAATTTTGTATTTTAGTCGATATAAATATTATTGGTAATGTCTTTTTCATAAGGTTTTCATGTATTATTGTTTAGCTATAACAATTGACTTTTCTAACAAATAATTATTAGCATGACCAAATATTCCTAGTATTCACATTTTTATAGTAAAATAAACCCTTTCAGGCTTTTAAAAATGTGTATAGGAGTCAAGTAGTTTGTGATTATTTGAGATTACTAGAATGGTGTGTAATAATCTTGAATTAAGCAAGGTAAAACTAGGTTTGCGTTGAGAAATTTAATAAATGAGTTAAAGTATGAGTTTATACGTTTATTTTGATTAGGTTTGCAAGCTACACAAGTATAACAATATATTGAAAGTCTACCCGGCGTTCTATCCCGAGATTTATTTAGGCTAACAATAAAAATTAAACTATAAAAATTAATGTCTTACTCACTTTTTTATTCTTATGTAATATTTCATCATTCTTGTATACTCTGAACCAAATAAACCTTAGATTTTGGTTTAGGGTGAAAGAATTAGAGGTATGATACTTTTACATATGTTGTTGTAAGGAATACAAAATTCTAATGATTTAAGATTTAAATTTGAATGGATTGCATGTAAATGGCTACAAGCTATGAAATTCCAATGGTAATTGCCTTTGGGGATGGAAATTTGATGCAAATTTTGCATACCATATTGAGTAATAGCCTAAATACGATGATTTAAATGTATATCTCGAGACACTATAGCACCTATGTAGTATCGATCTTCTTTTTTGTAGGAACTAGTTTGCTAGAATTGGACGTATTATTATAGATATATTTATGACCGAAGTTGAATTCGACATGTTATTTTGTTTACAAGTTTTATATCCTTTAAATTAGTTATTAAATTTTCATAATAGTTAATATATCATTTAGTTCTATTACTATTAGATAAGTGGTTAAGGGGTGGGACTCATGACCCAATAACTATTTGTAAGGTTACAGATGGTTTAAATATAAACTAAAAGAAAAGAAAAACATAATGTAACGCTTATATAAAAAAAAAAAACTATATGATAGGAGGATGAAAATGACCCACCAATGGCATCTTCATAAATCAATATAAATTATAAACTATTTTATGGCATCTCAAGTTTAGAGATACTCAAGCTTTGTGGGAGTGATTTACATATGTACGTTTGAAGAGAATAAATATAAGAATAAATATAAAAAGACAGATACTAGTATTATTGCAATTAGAAACAATATATTTGGTCTTGCATTTTGTTAAGTGTATTTGATGTATTAAAGCATATCAGTTTTTCGTGTCTGCCCGAACTTAAACCTCTGTTTTCTTTCAAAGAGTCATTGATTAATGCTCTTCATTGTATATTAGCTCCTCAAAAGTATAATTATAAGTCATCAAGTCAATTATTTTTTATTTTATTAACTCTAAGAAAACACGTTTGTATTATGTATGAACATTTTTTACCGAGTACTAGTATTGTTACCAAACGGGTACTAATCGAACACCATCGATACCAATATTCGTTTTCCACGTTTTCGTTATCAGTACATTTCAGCTTTTGGGATTTTCAATGGTACTGGTACCAGTTGTTATCGAACAAAAAATTATTTTTGTTTTGAAGATAAAAGAGATATAAAATTTGAATTTTTTTATGAAAATGAAATAACGGGTTTAGAAATATAAAGCCTATCTTTTGATTGTCATGTCTATTAATAAGACAAGAAGATGAAAACATAGAAGTTTAAGATAACTTAGAACCTCATTATCTTTCATTTAAAAGAATAATAATAACAAAAAGACGAGAGGTTTTAAATCCTAGTTGCTGTCATCCTTTTGTTTTATAGTAATGCATCTAGGTTTAAAGGAACACCACTAGAATCTACACCCACCAAAAACTATAGATATTACTTACTATCTTTAATTTAATTAACTCGTGTATTCGAATATATAACATATTAAATAAAATAAAATTTTATTATAAAACAATATTTTAATATAATATATGATTTAAATTAAGTATGAGTATAAACTATAAATAATAAAATAATGATATCAAGTTTTTAAACTTTTGTTTTAAACTTCCAAATAAACACTTTGTTTTGAAATAAACCGGTGTAAAACAGATGTCATTTTTTAAAAACTAGTTTTTTTTCTGACGCGCGATGCACGAGGAATCCACTACGATATCAAATATAAAAAACAAATACAAAAACACATCATATTAACGGTTATTCCAATGTAAAACCCTAATGCATCAAGAAAGACACAGAAACATATCACAATAATTATCACGCTGTTGTAAAACTGTGACGTCTATTCCTTGTAAAAAACTTTGATTTTGAACACAACTATGTTTTCAACAATTTTGTATGGAAACATTGACAAAAAAAGCTAAAAGACAAACATGAATTTTCTTTTTGTATAATTATGAAAGAAAGTTATTATAAACACGAAAAATATTGACAATTAAAATATTAAATATACTATAAGGGTAATAATAAAAACTAAAAAAATAATATAATGGATGAATATCAATATTTAAGTTGGTTTTTAAAGTATACAAAAGAAATAAACTTGGTGGCCAATATTAAAAATCCTAAAACTTTCTTGTAGCTAAAGTTTTGTTATTATATAGATAAGTAATTTTCTTATTATAACATCTAATTTAACTATTTTTTTGTTTATAAAGAATTTACTTTCTAAAAACATCAATTTTAAAATATTCTGTATTTTTAAAAGGTTGATGTTTTGAAAAAAAAAGGTATAATTTATAAAAAAATGTTTCTTTAAAATATTATTGTTAGTAATTAATGTAATTGCCACTGATTTTTTGGCCTAATGGTTTAACGAGAAGATGAGAGTTTTGTCTCTCTTGAAGGTTCAAGGTTTAAGGTTTAAATCTTAACATTGACGAATTAATACTAACTTCTAATTACTAACCAGTCATTTATAAAAAAAAAATTAATGTAATTTTTCTAATGGAAAAGAGATTCGAGAAAATTTTAATAATGGGGATTGCGACTCTGCCACCACGTGTTCCTTTTAATTATTTTTTTATTAGATTAAGGAAATATGTCATAACTCATACGACTTGTATAATGTGTTAGACTAGCACATTATACATGCAATAATTTTATTATAGGGTCGTATGAAGTTGTGTTGTGAAACTATAGAACTCGTATGATAAAGTGACTGACGTGATCACAAACAAACCAATATGGTCATTTCATTCGGGGCGTACGATGACATCATCAAGTGTGCGTATAACATCATTAGTGCATCTATAGCAACCCCTATTTAATCACCTAATCCCCCGTTTCAGGTAAGCCATCACTAAATTACCAAACTATTTTGTTTTCTAATAAATTACCAAGTAACACATGTCAAAAAGGTATATTTGATGAGCATGAATATAACTACCAAAACAGATCACCAACCCAAGTACGATCATATGACATTAGCCAAATAATAAATGTCAATCATCACAAAAACAAACCGCTATAAAGAAAACAGAACTCGGTTAATTCATGATGCGAATGAAGATACTTGAGTGAGTACACATCAATAGACAGTACAAAAGGTCGAAAGGAGAATAACAATAATAACAAGTGCCCGATAGGAAGATCGGGTGAACTATACACGCATATTGTATATCATTAAGAAACGCAGACTTACATCCTCGAGTACCCTCTATGGTCGTCATATTGATCCATGAATGCATCATTGAATTTCTTGAAACTTTCCATGATTGCAGGCATGTCCTCCTCAGCTGGCAAGATAGTTGTCCTCAAGTGGAAAACCCTAATTTGAAAAAAAAAACAAAAAAATAAGGAAAATATCATTAGTGTGTGCAAAATAAGGGGGA
>BJCM01094019.1:0-16265 GCA_018326385.1 Flaveria bidentis | reverse complement strand
AAAGAAATTAAAAATCACATATTTCAATTAAAATCTAAATAATAAAAAACTAAAATTTTATATAATATGAAATTTTCTAAACTAAACCTTTTTAAATATAATATATTATATCATTCTGTTTTAAAAAAATTATAAACATGCGAAAATTTTAAAAACAATCTTATTAAAACAATTGGAATAATTACAAACCAGAGTTTTTAAAAAAGCAAGATTTTTATAAAAATTATATTTTTTTTAAAAAAGTATTAAAATGAATGTTTAAAAATGAAACAATTTAGATAAGAGAGTTAAAAATAGTATAATTGTTTTATTTATTAAACTATTACATATATATAATGCTAATTATATTTTATATTAAATATTATACTGTAACTATTTATGTTTATTACTAACTATATACATCTAATTAATGGGTTTTTAGCATATCCATCTATCTATAAAAAATTAAAATAAGCGTGAATCAATTGCAAGCCTCATTATACTTCCTTATTTTTCTATATTGTTAATAATAATATTAAATACTGATAATATTATTAATACCATTTTCAAATTAAAAAAATATATAATTTAATAAATAAAAAACAGGGCGTAAAAGGAAAAACACACTTTTATTTTTTTATAAAATACAAAATATCATTTTTCCTTAAAACAAAATATTTAAAAATCATAATTTTTTATGAAACAAAACTTTTAAAAAATATATTTTTTGTTTATTTACTAAGTAGCTATATATACGTACTTATAATTATATTTTATCTTCAAACATAACTTTATAATGTATAAACTTTTAATTACTAATTTTTTAATATTTTATTTATTAAATCCATGTAATACATAGGGATTAACCTAGTTATATATAACCAAACTAGGTTAGAACCCCGTGTATTACACGGGTTGAATAAATAAAATATTAAGTAATTAGTAATGAAAATGTACTAAATTATAAAACGGTATAATTGAAATTGCATATGAGTAATAATATAAGTAATAAAACAATGATTTTATTATTTTAATATTTTGTTTTTAAACCCTAATTGCATTTTTAATAAACATTCATGTTATCCCTAGAGTAACTTTTAATTGTTGAGCGACGACCCTTCCACTCGGCACCGTCGGTTATTGCAAAACAAACCGTATTAAAAAATATCATTATTAAAAATTTTCTATTATAACTCCTAGTTTTAGTTTTTTAGTTTTATAAAAAAATCATTTAAAAAATCATTTATAAAAACATCTCTTTCTTAATTTATTGAAAAACAATATTTAATCTCAAAAGAAATTAAAAAATATTATAAGTATTTAAGGTAATTGTTTAATATGAGAAAGAAGCGGAAAAATTAAAATTGATGGTTTAGAATTGTGTCAAATGACATCCTAAAACCTTCTTTTATTATAATATATAGATGTCTGTATACATAACAAATTTCTCAACTTTTTACATTCACCAATGAATAATATAGTTTTGCACGAGTAATTCAAACGTCGTTTTAAATAGTAACCTAAAGTAACTACTAGTTTTATGCCATTTTACTCTACATATATTTAAGGTTAATTTAAAAACTACTTTTAAATCCTACAAATATGTAAGGGAACTTTTTTAAAATAATTAAGACCAACCTAGGTGTGCCGGATGGGCGAGCGCTTATATCTCAAATTTCGCGGGGGTGAGGTGAGAGGCAAATTTTTTTTCGTTTTGAAACAAAAATGAATAGCATGTTTAAAAAAAACTTCAAAAAATATTAATGTGTTTAAATTAAGTTACTCATATATTTTACATATTTTCTAAAAAAATAATTTTAGATAATTTTGTTTTTGTATAAATGTTATAAAATTTAAATATTCTATATTTTATAAATATTTTGCAATTTATGAATGATGTAAATATTATGTATCCCAAACAACTATATTACAATAAAAAACATAAAAAAGAGAGAAAAAAATGGCAATTTATGTAAGTCACAAGCTCTTTATCAAAAAAAACCTCAAACTACTTTTCAAAATCAAGTATTAAAAATTTAAGAGGTCTAATTTTACTTGTTGTATAGACATTGAAATCCACGTACCGGCCCTGGTTATAAGCTACAACTTCCAACTCCGGTAGCAACTAATTTGCCAACATTAAAACACAATCGCAAATAATTCCAACCACTCCTGAAATTGGGTTTTTTAACATGTTTTCTTTTTTTCTTTAATATTAACCTTTAATTGTTATACTTTTCATGTATTCACTAGTTTAGAGGTGCACAAAAATATGCTTTGGGAAAACAACCGGCTAATAAAATCAGTTTGGGTAAAACCAGTTCCGACCAAATTTGAACCTTCTCTTTATATACAGGTTTGGTAGACCGCCATCCAAAACCGGTTTAAATAAAAAAAACGATTAAACCGGAAAAAACCCGGTTAAATAAACCTAGTTCCAAATTCGATCCAAACCATTTTGAGGGGTTCGAGTATTTAGTTAGAAAAAACCGGTTTAAAAACCAAACTGGTTTGATCACAAAACAAAAAAAATCGGTCCAGTTAAAAAACTGAAAAAAAATCGGTTTGTACACCTCTACACTAGTTATTATTTTCTTTTACATTTAATATTGAGCGACCCTATCTAAATATTTATATCGATGAATACCTTTATTTAATACGTACATCTTGTATTCTTGTTATACCATACCTTAAATAACAACTAATCTCATATATAAAGTCTCTTAAAAAACAAATCAAACCCTTTTACAAGTCAAACAAAAATACATTTCCCTAAACAAATATATGAAATGTGTTTGGTAGAAATGGCAATTAAATTATAAACCAAAATTAAAAATAAGAGCCACAAACTGCAAGCAACAACTACTTGCAACAACAATAAAAGAATGCTTTAATTGAATATTGAATACAAACAAGTAGTAGAAGAAGATTAGTTTAGGTCCACCAACTGGTGGTTAGAATTAGGGTTCCACAATCCCCAATTTCAAGCAATCATTTCTTAGCTACTGTTAATCAAATCACTCAATTTAAGCAACACCTATTTCCATTCCAAATGTCTCTCCAATTACCCCCAATTCCTTTCATCCAATCATTTCATATTTGAATCGTAATTCCGATTTTATTTCAATTTCAATTCCAATTTCAATTTCAGCTCGAGATGGTAGGTTTGCGTCTTTCATAATCAATAATCAATAATTTTATTGTTTATGTTTATTTTTTATATAAATAATGAGGTGGGTGTTTCTTCAACCGTGAATATACTTGGGATTAATTATAGATGATATCCAATTATTGAAAACTTCATTCATTGTTTTCTGGAGATGGTCATTGTTCAATGATTAGATGGGTTGGTAAATTTGTTTTTTTATTAATATTTTAATACTATTTTTTATAATATAATATTATGAGGAATATATATACATATACATATACACACACATATTCTTGTTCATATCCATTTTTGTCTCCTACTTAGGAAGAATTTCTTTCTGCTACTTTGGTTCTGTCTTCATACATGCTGCAGATCACAGGTACAGCTTTTCACTAAGGAATCTTGCAGACCCATCATATTAAATCATCAAAGTTTGTAACTTTTTATGTTGGTAAATCAATTTGATCACAAATTTATTGAGATCTTTGTTAAAAGACATGTTATTTGTCAGAAATTATGTTCTTTTTTACAAAAAGAAAGGTGAAACTAACCTTTGATTTGAGTAACTGAGTGTAGGATGGATGATCAAAAGGTTTTAATTATTTATATATTTTAACAAAAAGTTATAACTTTGGTTATTTTCTTGTTAATTTAGGTATTACCACCAGCAATTGAGGGGATCATACACCAGCAATTGAAGTTTTGAGTGATAGTGACTGATTTCTTGAAAATAAAGATGGCTACTTATTATTCTACTTCAACAAATCATCAAAGAGATGTGTTTCCAAGTTCATACCTTTCTAACCAACAACAACAAATTGATTCTTACCAACAATCACCTTGTCCTCCCATTGATATTATGTACCCAAATGATAGCACGACCGACCCGTCTTTCTTGGATCTTTTGTCGGGTCAAACGCAGTCAAACCCTCGAAATCTTTCGAGTGTTGATCAGAATCATCAAGAGTTGTCTTTGAGTCTTGGAATGCAAATAACCTCTTCAATGGATATGCAGCCTTATCAATATAGTTACTTGAGTCCCCATATTCAAGATTCAAGTGATCATGGCTCACGAGGCAATAAGCTCGAAAACGTTGACCTTTTGTCGTTTGACCGCCCGATGAACAATGTCCAATGCTCAGTTTCGGGTGCGTATCAAATCCCAACCGGGGTTGTACCGAGAATCTACAATTCGAGGTATTTGAAACCGGCACATGAATTGCTAGAAGAAGTAGCTAACATTCATGAAGCTATGAGGCAACTAAAGATGAATAAACGCAACAATCTTTATAAATCAGATGAAAACTACTCACGAGTCGAACTCCAGCCCGCCCCTCTCGACTCTACAACAAGTTCATCCGCTGAGCAACTTTCGGTGTCTGAGAAAAACGAGCTTCAAAACAAGCTCACAAAACTATTTTCTTTGTTAGATGAGGTAGACACTTTGATCCCTAAGAATTCATATATGTTCCTAGTACTTTAACAATTAACATTACCATGTTTCTTGAAACTATGTTTAAGTCTTTATATATATTATTATATTTCGTAGGAAAATGTTACATTCTTTATTTAGATGTAGTAGATATATTAACCGTTCAAATTTTATCTATACTTTCTTCAACTTTATACTAGAAAAAAACACGATTTAACGTAACATAATCAGTTTCAAAACACACATCCAAACACGTGAATCATCCTTTAGATCGAGTCAAATCTTAAATTCACTAGAAACATATGAGACAATGGTTGTTTTATGTTGTAGGTTGATAGAAGATACCGCGAGTACTGCCAACAACTGCGGATCGTTGAGGGATCATTAGACATGGTGACGGGTTGTGGGGTCGCGAGATCATACACAGCACTTGCTCATCAAACAATATCCCGACACTTTCGCTGCTTGAGGGACGCGATAAATGGTCAAATTCAAGTGACCCGACAACAACTTGGCGAGCAAGATGATTCCTCGGACCGAGTTTTACCTCGTCTTCGTAACGTGGAAAGGCAGCTTAGGCAACAACGAACGTTAAATCCACTTGGCGTTGTGCGTCATTCGTGGAGACCACAAAGGGGGCTGCCTGAAGGCTCGGTTTCGATCCTTCGAGCTTGGCTGTTTGAGCATTTTCTTAACCCGTATGTTTTCATTAATGTCTTTATCTACATTTACATATAAATTAAAGGCGTTAAGGGTGTTATTCGAATCTAAGTGAAAGAATGAAACTCATAACAGATGAATTATGAATTCGGTTTTCGGCTTTTTGAGTCGGATTAGAGGCCACTTCAAATTCAGAATTTGGTTTTGAATCGGGTTATAAACTTTGTGAGTTTCAAACTAAACAGAATATTTGAATACGAATGATATATTTTCTAGTTTGTTCATATAAGGTTTTGTTAAAATCAACCCGTATCGGGTTATAAGTTTATGAAATTTCTCTTAATTCAGTTTGATCGAATTAACCCGATTTCGAATTCCAAAAACTGAATCAGCTTTCTAATTCTATTTGAATTCGAATTTACTTCCAAGAAGTCTCATTATGCGAAAACAGGCTCAAATAACCTGAAAATCGATTCGATGAACACCCTTATACCGTAAACCGTAAAGGTTGTGTAACATGTAATAATAAGTTGTATTCCATACTGGTAACGTCCTAATACATGTAAGAATCCTTTGACCAAAGAGAAACTTGATCAAAACATGTAAATTATTTATAAGCAAATAAGAATGTCAATAACTATTACATGATCTACGACAGTTAATACATTGCAAGTCTAATTTTCAAAAATAAATGGACAAAAACATAGAACACTCAATCTCATTATCCTTAGATTTTAACTCATAAACTAATCTAACTATTATTATGTTTAGTTACCCGAAAGATTCGGAGAAGATCATGCTAGCAAGACAAACAGGTCTCACTAGAAGTCAGGTATGTTAATAATCGAGTTACATATATTCTTCATGTTCATATTATTCTTTAATTTGTTATAATTGGAGTAATTTTATGTGCCTATCAGATTGCAAACTGGTTTATAAACGCGCGTGTGCGCCTTTGGAAACCAATGGTTGAAGACATGTACAAAGAAGAGTTCGGTGATGACGAGGTGAACTGTAAATCTTCACCCGAAGAACAAGGTCGAAAAGCAGCTAAAGGTCAGTCATATTCTTCAGAAGAGAAAGCGAAAGAGTTGCAGAAAAACCCAAATCTTGAATATGAAAATGAGATGGAAGTGAATGAATACATGGGACAAAGGCATATCGATCTAGCGGACCAATATCGGTTTGATGATCCCCAGTTGTTACCTGATTTCGTCATGTAACAAAAACCAGTACGCGAAATGTACATGAACACGAACACGAACACAACACGAGTTGGTGGATTCGGGTGTGTTTTGGTCCAAAAAGATAGATTTCTTTTTGTTTGGAGGATAGCTTCTATGTAAAGATTATATACCATACAATTTTATAATATGTAATAAAGCAACAATTTGTTATATTTTTTGATTTGTTGGGCGAATGTTTTCTTGTAAACAAAGAATACAAGAGTGATTTGCTCTTTGAATCTTATTAATTTTATTTAGTTAATTTGTTACATATATGAAACCTTATATAATTTTAGGCGGAAAAATAGTTATCACTAAAGATGTAAACAGAATACGTGAGGTGCATGTGATGATGTATGGAACTTGTGTTTGCATGTAATTTCCGACTTTGTGACACCGTAGTTAAGCATTATAATATTTTTGTTTCGAAAACGTTTTTACTGTTTTCTAAAGTAGTTATGAAGGCATTTTAATTTACAGCAGTTTTGGATCAATAAGAAAGCATTTTCATGGCGCCTGGGTGAACTCGAGCATTAGGGTGGCCGGTGAGGATTTTGGAACTTCAAAGCTTGGTTTTGACGATGGCATATTATTATTCACCCTGAGGTTTTTGACAACTTGGATTTAAAAAATATTATGTCAAAATGTTAATAAAAGTAAACACATACTAATGGTAAATTTATTTTTTATAAACCACCACACTTAAAGTTGCAAAGAAGGAAAAAAAACATACTAAAATTTTGTAAATAATTTAATAATTTGTGATTCAATAATTTATATATTATTATGCATAATTGCGTTTTAAATGAAATTAAAATTTTGTAAAACATCATTTTTAAAGGTTATAAAGAAAAATTAAAAATAATAATATAGAAAAGAATGAAAAGAAAAAGGGAAATACAAATGACAAGTGATGTTTGGTGGTGAAACTATTCATAGCTCACCTCTTTTAAAGGCGGGTGAATCTATCTTATTGTGACGGAGGTGTTAAAATTTCTAAAGCTCTCTGTTTCGACGACTTGTATATTAATATTCATTCTACAATTTCTCGTAACTCATATTTGAAACAAAAAAAAAATGTTTAAATGTTGCTAAAATAACCATGTCATAACGGTAAATTCAAATCTTAAAATACATTATAATTTTTAAAAGTTGTATCACAAAAAAACTGTAAAAAATAAAATCTTAAGATAGTATTGATGACTTGTATTTTTGTGATTCGATATGTACAATTCTATTTTGAATAAGATTTATACCATAACATAACTAATAAGTCGCAATGGTATATTAGAAATCAAAAATTTAACAAAACATCATATTTTAACAATAACAACAACAACAATAATTGTTGTTGTTGTTGAAAAAAGCTAGAAAAATAAAAATATAAAAAGGTAAAAAAGAAATGAAGTAAAAGTACACGTAACAAGCGGGTTTGATCGGGTTGGTTCGGTTCAGAATGTAATTAAATTGCATTGAAAATATTAACAAAAATATAATATCAAAATCGGGGCAATCCGTCTAGTTTTTGGTTGTATGGAGAAAAATGGGGGCTAGGGTTTTATTTTGTGTTATTAAAGTAAGAGTATTTTGATAATATTACTTAAACAAAGAAGGGGAAAAAAAGACTGGTACAAGTTTCGAACTCATGACCTCCAACTATTTAGACGCGCATGGCTTAAAGGGGGCATTTACCACTAAACCAACTACATATTTGTGTTATTTTATCAAACTTTAATATATTAATGGGTTCACTTACTGTAAAACTATGGGTTCACTAAAAAATCCGGCATTATACGTTACACTACGGGTTCGAAAATCAATGGGGTCACTTGACCCCATAACCGTATGCCTAGTTCCGCCCTTGGTTATGGTATTGTTCATCACCCATCATGTTTATTAAATTATATATCTAGTGGGTGAACCTGTGTGCATGGTTGCAAAACTCGTTAGGCGTTGTCGAGTCGGTTGACTGGGGAGTTGTGAGTATTCGACCTAGGCGGGGAGTACTGAGGAAGTACTTCGACGTGATAAATTATAAAGAAATTAGTTTTCGGGAGATTATAAATATGTCAATATCATAAGATTATTAATACTAATAATAAAATTCGTGAATAGCATTATAAATTAAAATAATACATATTACATATAAAAATTGTTTAAACTTAATATTATATATTTAATATTATTAATATAGTAACCATTTGATTATCATCTTCCAAGATATCTCCAAGAAAAAGAATAAAAATCCAACAAAATTGGTGAAAAACAACAAAAATCAGTAAAAAATTGTGAAAATCCGAGTTTGACTGATTCCGAGTAATGTTGTCTGAGTTGATGAAAAACGTCTCGAAAACTTGCCAAGTATCGAGTACTCAACCGTCTAGGTCGAGTTTTAAAACACTGCTTGTGTGTATCGAGGTGGATGTTGAAATTTATAAGGCTTACTTTCATACATGTGTACATTAGTATCCAATCCATGGTTTTTGACTACTTGGATGTTAAGAAAATAATATTAAAATGTTGGTAAAGATAAACACGTCACAATGATAAATTAAAATTTTATAATATATTATATTTCAAAATATGTTTGATGAATACAAAAAAAAAGAAATAAAACAATAAACAAAATCAAAACTAGAATTATTAAGTTTTAGATTGATGTAATGCTATTGTAAATTTTAACATAAAATATTTAATATCTACCAAATACTCATTAAATGTTATTTCTATAATCCTTAAAAATTTAACTAGATTGACCTATAATGATCTTATTTGATCAAAATTTAACTAATTCACCATACATGATCTTGATTGATAATCATTGACCATAATTGATTGTCATTGGCTCTAACTGACCATAATTCACCATAAATGAAACCACTTAACTAGTAGTGACATTAATGACCATCAATGACTCCAAATGACCATTATTTATCCTAGTTAACCAATAATAACCCTAAATAATTGTAAAACCTACGTTTTGATGTCTTGATGTCAAATCCCACAGGATTAAAAGAATTTTGCCTTTTAAAAACTCAATAACCAAAGTTGTTTAATATTTCATACACAACAAGATACTTGAGACTAACTATCAATCCCTCTACAAACCGTAAATTTGCGACAAATAATTGGAGACTGAAATGTCAGTAAACGAATATTTAATATACAAAATGCATTCAAGACTGAATACCAGCCTTTATGTCAAGAGTACGTATTTTATATACAAAAGTACATATGAGACTAACTTTCATCCCCTAATACGTAGAATATGTGTTAATTATTGTTGTCAAAACAATAGATATGCATTTATTATTAGAGACTGAATATCAGTACGGGATAAGATCACGTATAAGATACCTAAGACTAATTTTTTAGTATTCGATAATGCTCTTAAAATAGTATAACTTGCGCCAAATAATTAGAGACTAAAAATTAGCCATTGATCGTTTGAAGGTATTAAAGAATTAATATCAATCTATAATTGTATCTATTTAGGAGTACTAAAAACCGACTGATAGTGTTTAATAATTTTCCTTAAAAAAGTAGATTGTGTTAATTATTAGAACAAGTCTCCAGTTATATTCATACAAAACTCTTTAGTAATGAATACCGGTTTGATTAAGGTCATCTAAGAAAACTTTAGGATTGATTTTCAAATTTTAATTCTTTTTTTAAAACGATATAACTTCCGTCAATAGTTAAAAGACTAAAAGTCGATCCTTGTTTTTTTTTACACAAAAGGCATTCGAGATTCAATATTAGTTTCTAAGTTGGTCCACTGTAGGAATTTTAAAAACTGATTTTTTAGTCTTTAATATGTTCTCTCTTAATTATATAATGTCTATTGCTCACTGAAGACTGAATATCAATCCCTAGTTAAATTAATATGTAAAACTCTATAGAGACTTAATCTCAATTTCTAACAAGGTCAATTATAAGATCTTTTAAGATTGATTTTCAGTCATCGTCACGTTTCATTAAATGGTATGATTTTTGCCAAATAACTAAAGACTAAACACCAGTCATTGGTTTTTTCACACAAAAGACATTCAAGACTAATTATGAGCCTCTTGTTCGGTTCACCATAAGAATATTAAGAGCTTTTTTTTACTCTTTGATATATTCCCTCTTTATTAAAAACCACATATAAGTTATTCATACAAAGATGTCATTATTTATAAATAAGGGCACGTATTTAAGCTTGAAATATAGTAACTAAAAAGTTTTCCTTCAAAAATTTTATTCTACAAACATATTTGTGATTGTGATTTAGTCTTACATAAGCTGTCAACTTATGAGGAACTAATTATTATCACTAACACGAGTCACAAGAAAATCATTGTCTAATTTTATAAGTAACTAATCTTAGTCTCTGATACTATGTATCTAAGCTTGATAAATCGATTCCTAATAATTTAATGCCTAGGAACTTGGGAAAGTAACATTTCCACCCTAAAAACCCGAAGGGTTGAACCCACTTCGATACAACTAGTCGCGCACTACCTTACAAGAATTAAACTACATATCCACTATAAGCTATTTCGTCCCTTTGATAAACGAAATATATTGATTTCATTCTAACATGGACTTATTAGGGGAGTACTTGTTACGTATTTGTCTACTATGACTAGAATGAATGTTCTAAAGAAACCTCAATTAAGTTATGCTCTAGAAAAAATATTCTTGAATTTTTGTCATCCTACTAAGAAAGCTTTCCGACTCATGTATTAAAAAAATTTAGTTGATATACCCCGGATATAGATCAATCCAATAACGCTTTGTTCTATTTTTCATGGAGTAAGATTCTCATTAGTAGGAGTCCATGAAATAACTCCCTAGGCTCTAAAATTCATACAAATGACACACCGAGCATAAATACCCTATTCAACTTTATGACAGATTCAATTTCTTTTATAAAAAAATGGAGGAAGATCTGGTGATTTATTTTTTTTCTTGAAAATCCCCATGACACACATACCTTTCTTTATTGACTAGAAACCTACACGTTTAAAAACATGCATATCAAGTAAATCCAATCCCCAATTTTAAAATAAATTTTTATGTGATTTAATAGTGTCCATCAATGAAGTTCTTAATTTGATTAGAAGTAGCATGTTTAGGAATTCATTTTCGGCTCATACTATTAGGGAAATGTTGAAATACAAAGTCTTCTAAAACTAAAAGTGTAAGAAGTATTAAGATGTTAACATGTATCATTTTGATCAAAATTAGGTTAGGGGCAAAACTAGTAATGTTCCCTCTTGTTTTAAACATTTATAACTTCTGCATATGATATTATTTTTTTTAAAAAACTATATCATAAAAACTAGTATTTTTTTTAAAACCATATAGTGTGATATACAAAAAACAAAGTTTTTTAACTCCTTGTGTAATTTCGTGTGGTCATTATGTAATCTTCTAAATTGATGAGGATTACACAATTACCTGATGAGAAATACACAATGAACTTGAAACATAAAAATTTTACATTTCTCATTATTGTGTTATTAAAAAATTATCATTTTAGAAAACATAGCGCATAACACAATTGTCAACATTAGACACAATGGGTAACGCAATGGGTAACACAATGATCAATACTAGACTTGATAATTAGTAATAAACACAATAAGCTGTTTGATGAGCATCACACAATGAAATGTTCAAGATTACATAATCAATTGAAAAGGTTAACCAAAAATTACGTTTTCAGCTTTATGTTATTTGAAAATCATCATTTAAAAAGAACAATGTATAACATAATAGTCAACACTAGACACAAAGGATAACATAATGACCAAAATTATACTCGATAATTAGCAGTAGACATAATGAGCTGTTTGATGAGGATTACATAATGATTTGATCAAGATTACATAGTGCACTAGAAAAAAACATAAAATAATTTCATTTTAAAGATTATGTTATATGAAAATCACCATTTTGAAAAACAAAATAGTTAACATTAGATACATGTGTAACACAATGACTAGCACTAAACTCGATCATTCACAATAGGCACAATGAGATGCTTATAGGGATTACACAATTACCTGATCCAGATTACACAATGAATTGAAAAACGTTAGTTACATTTTTAGCATTGTGTTATTTCAAAATTATCTTTAAAAAAAGACAATGCGTACCAAAATGATCAACATTAATCACAATGATCTGATAAATGTTACACAATAATATGATATTACACAATTAACTGAAGAATATTACACAATGAGTTAAACTAACATAAAAAACTTTATTTTTTATGTATCAAAATCTTTTAAAGATTAAAAAACACTTATTTTTATGGTATATATATATATATATATATATATATATATATATATGTAAGGTTTATATAAAGGCTGATGCACCAAAAAACATCCAAAGTCTTCCTGCATGCATGCACTGAAGTGCAGCAGTAGAAATGCTTCAGAAGTTTTACACCATGAACTAGAAAATATTCTAAGTGTAAAATCTTCCGAAACCAAGACCAACATCTTCCGAAGCTTAAAGTGAAGTCTTCCGAAGCTTCAAGGATAAAGTCTTCCGAAGCCAAGAAGTAAAGACAGATTATCTTCCGAAGACTTTTGAAAACATGCTTTTATCTGATGTACTTTACCATAAAGCTGGACCACTTTCCATTGCGACTCTGTTGACTCACCAACTTTCACAAGATGGTGAAAAGATCCAAGCTTTTGGTAAATTATACATTGAGGTCTTGAGTGTGTGCTTTCTACTTTATGTACTTTTATCCTTTTTATAATATATCAGGATATGAGCTATGACATGTCATAGTCACTAGTCAAAAGACAATCTACCTTTTGACTCTACATTTGATTTTGTTGTCCAGTTCAAATGTATCTAGCTGGCCTTCAAAGCATGGCCAGCTGTAGGATGTAGTATAAGTATCTCAAGTCTTTATAACTTAACACATGCTTGTACACTTGTAAAAGAACTTGAGAGAAATATACAACATTCTTAAAAACCAAATACTTATGTTATTCTGTTATTGTTCTGTCTCATATTTGCTTGTGTTCTAAGTATCATACTTGTGTGTTACCAGTTTCTTATTTGATATGTTAAGTGTTCTAAACATCACTCTCCTCATTGTGTGGTGTGTTGTAAGTGACCAAACCTCTCTTAAACGGTCTTGTAATTAGTATTAGAGCATTCTAGGCTCTTGATTATAATATCTTACCATCTTAAGATCCCTCACACACACAAAACACTTAATATCTCAAATGATAGCTATCATTAAAGCTGATATGAAAACTGGAACCATGAAAAAGTTCCCACTGATCACTCCTGAAGACTTTGACACTTGGTGCCAACAAATAGAAGGGTTAATCAAGTCACAAGACTCCATGATATAGGAATTTGTTGTCTCAGGACCTTTCATACTAAGCACCTCTTCAACTACTACTGGAGGTGGTATGATTCCAAAGGTTGTGGCTGATTAATCTGGTGAAGACAAGAATAAAGTTGAGATTGATCAGAAGGCCATGACATCCCTTCAAACTGCTCTTAGAAACTCCATATACAAAGGCTTCAGGAAGTGCAAAACAACTTAACAACTATGGGATGCACTGCATTTGATGTATGAGGGGTCAACTAAATCCAAGGAGAACAAGAAGGATCTCCTAAAGCAGCAATTTAAGAACTTCACCTTTAAAACAGATGAAACCATGACTTAACAATACTTCAGGTATGTTAAGATTGTGGACACTATAATGGATGTTGGAGTGACTCTTGAGAACAGGGACATTGTAAGGAAGTTTATGTCCTCTCTTCTTAGACAATGGACACATTATTATGTTATTATCAAGAGGACTGAGAATATTAAGACTCTTACCCTGACAGAGTTGTATGGTATTCTTAGTGGATACCAGATGGAGATAAACATGTAAGGTTCATCTGGTAACTCCAGTAATCAATTGAGTTCAGCCCTAAATGTGACTGAAAGGGATAGCATAGAACCTCAACACCATCTTATATGCTACCCTGAAAACTTACAAAAGGGTCTTTTCATCACCTTCCCCGAGACACCAAGATAAAGCTACAGTTAAGGAAGCCCGTTCCAAGAGACAAGCTCTTCACATGCTTTTGTGTCTTCTAATGAGAACACATGCAACTTTCTATTCACCCTTGAAGACCTAGACTATATCCATCCATATGACCTGGTGTACATGGAAATAGTCCAGCAAATGACTCTTCTTACTCATAGAGCCAAGAAGTTCTACAAGAGGATAGGAAGGAAGTTTCCAAGCAATGTAGCTAGTGGAAAGTTTGGGCCGGACAAGAATAAAGTAAAGTGTTACAACTGTAGTCAAATGGGCCACTTTGCAAGGGAGTGAAAGGCACCAAGGACAAATGGTGGCGAAGCACAAACCAGATCAAACTACTTTGAGAAGGCCACCTAGAATGAGAAGCCTAAGCAACATGTTGTAGTTGAAGAAGGAGGCTTTAACTAGAGCTTTTAGATGGAAGATGCATCTCCAAACAAAGCATTAATGGCTGACCATGATGAAGCTAATGTATTGGAACATCTCTGTACACTTGAATGTATTGCTAAAGTTAATAGGTACAGGTCCTACAACTTAGAGATGAGATCTGATCTTAAGTTCTTAAATATCTTAAAATCTGATTTTAAGAGAGCTGGAGATGATTATAAACTAAAAATAGAGGACTTAGAGAAAATTATTTTAACTCTTAAACATGAGTATACAAATTACAAGACTCAAATCAAAGATCTCATAACTAAGTTGACTGAATGCTAGGCTGAGCTTATGATCAGCAAAACCAGGGCAGAAAAATGTGTTCATGAAGAAGAGACCTTCAAGAACATAATATCCTCATCATTGCATGCAAAAGTTTGTTATTAAAATAAGTAGGGACTGAGATCTAGTGAGATACCTCCTTCATACACAATCTTTTCTATAAGATCTCCTAGGTGTGGAACTTGTGAAGATGAGCTTCCTCTCATAGACCCCTTGACAGAATAGGATGAGGAAGAGATAGTGAAGAATGCCTCTGAGAAGAGTGAAAAAGAGGATTTTAAGAAGGGTCACTATCCTTTTTTGGAGAGTAAGAAGTCTAGGATGATCAAGTCTATGAGAAAGAACTTGATCAAGAATAGCAAGAGAAAATCAAAGAAGGCTCAAGAGATGAAAGCCACTTTCAACTCTAAGCAGAAACAAGTTTTTATCTCTATATGATTTGAGGTGGTAAAGACTAGAGATACTAACTTAAACTCTAGTACCAGGATTCTAGTTTAGTCTCAACACATCCTAACAACAAGAAGAAGGTTGATTAGTTGTGTACCAATACTACACAACCTGAACCATCCAGCTCCAAAGGAAGTTCTCACCTTAAAGGAACTTCCACTACATCTACAAAGATGAAGATTGTGAAGTCATCTTTTGGATCGGTAAACATCCGAGCATAATCTTGATGGAAGGATAAACAGCATCAACCAAGAGACAAACAATAATACGAACTATAATCGAATGATTTCATTGATAAAACCTAACGATTACAAGCTCGTTACAACATAAGAATCAAGACTCTTGGCAAGGGGAAGATCGAGCATGATCTCCCCTCTCATCTGGCGGCCCTAGGCCCCGGGTAGACTTCCTCTCGGAACCCTATTCCGAAATCCTTAGAAATCCTTCTGGAAATCCCTCCTTTCTACACAATTGAAACTGGTATATATAGGCATCGGCCCATATTTGATGCGGCTGGGCCCGTTCAGGCGATTGAACCATGTGTATGGTTCAATCGTACGACTGAACCAATCGCACCTCTCAGTCGCACG
>BJCM01094017.1:0-26728 GCA_018326385.1 Flaveria bidentis | reverse complement strand
ATCTCTCCTGTCCACGGCCGATGTGGGATATGTGTAGGGTGTCACAAGCACCCCATGTTTGGACTCATCGTCCTCGATGAGCCCGAGAAGTCACCATCCTTGGTGAGGTATGTCCCACATCCCGAACGACACAGGAGTGGCTCTGATACCATTCTGTAACATCCGGCACATCGCATCAACAATATTGTCCGCTTTGCCCAGGAGGAGCTCACGGATTTGCTTTTGGTTGCTCGGGTGAAAATTTCCCAGGAAGATCACCCATCCCTGGATTGCTCTCACCTGAGCATGCTTAACTGTGGAGTTCTCCTCTCATCCACAGCCAATACGCCCAAAACGCGTTGTTGATGTTAGATGCCAAACATTCCTTATGAACCAGGAATCTCTCCTGTTCACGGCCGATGTGGGATATGTGTAGGGTGTCACACGTACGATCACCCCTTTCCTCCATTTGTTGCCGTTTGTGGCCAAGGATATTACCCAATCTCTCCTTGCCATGTATGGAGCGTCCATCGCCCTTCCACCTAAGCATTTGTGAGGTCATAAACACTTGCATTAGAGGTGCTCTTATGCTGTGTATTATATAATGTCGATCTCGTGATGCGACAAGTAATTTTGATGATATAAATCGTTTTCCATATTCAACTACTACTTTTGAATTGGTGGATTTGTTTCAATTTTACCTCACGAAGAAGTGTGTTAAATAATGATTAATAATCAAGTTATGTAATTATCATGTCTATTAAAGTTCAAACATTGTTTCTTATGATGGTGAAGTATAGTTACCATATTCATTTATATTAGACAACATATTTAATTATAAGTTATAGTAAGCATTTTTATAATCTTCAATTTTACTTTCTTTCCACAAATTAGCTATTCTTATTTATTAATAAAGACATTTAAAGTTGTTACACAATTTTCTATCTCATAGTTACAAAAAGTGTTTTGTATTTCTATTAAACAATATATATATATATACATGAAGTGAGAGAAGAAAAGGTCAAATAGAAGAAGCTTGATTCTCACATAAGTACATAAAGAAGAAGAAAATAAAAAGCATGTGTCAAGGAGAGTATCAAGTGTTGAGATTTGGTGATTTCATGTGTTGTGATCCACTACCTCATTTCTTGTCATTTCTTTTCAACCATTCCTTACAATTTATTTATATTCTCGATATATTCTTTTACTGTTTTCATTCTCCCTTTATTTGGGATACATGTATTATAATAATAATAATTAAACACTATTTTTAATGGATAAGTTAGTAAGAATTATTTATGTTAAAAAAAAGACGAGCATTTTATTGACTAGCTAACAATCCGGAGGGTTGCATCACGATAAAAAAACAAATGCATAATATTATAATCATGAATAAACTTATTATAGAATATTCAAACAATTTAATTTAAATGTTTATTATTTTACGGTGTCAAAATATAAAAAATTAATATGTAAAGAAAGTTATATAGAAGGTTAACTATGCACTCATTTTGTTTCCACAAAATGTTACACAACAATTTAAAACCAGAGCGCAAATCGTGACCGTACGCGAATGAATAGAAGCTCCACGTATATAAATTTAATATATGAGCTTATATATCTTTAATTAATATTTAAACCCTAACGTTACAGTTAAAATTTTTTTATTTGGATATGTTTGTTTGTAGACATTATTCTTAAGACCATGTACTTCTTCTTTTTTTACACCTTGAATGTATTATCTGAAAGTATACTTAAAAACATATCAGCAATACATATATGTTTTGTTCTCAAAACCAACATGAAGACTATGATACTTCCAACGTAAAGCCTACAATTTATTGTGTTTGTAGTCCTTCATGGCGTAGGTAACTATATAACCCTCCTTATATCTTAACTCATAAAGTTATGATAGTTATCTCTTGTATTCATATAGCAATACATAGTATAATTCAACACGTTCAAGTGTACAAAAAAGCCTTAATCCAAAGTCACTAATTCAACAATTCAAAGTTACAATTACAAACCAAGTTATGTACATATCGTATACTTGAGAATCTAGTCATGTCAACCAATCAACTCGCATATGAAACATACAATTCTCACAACAAAACAAAATTTATCACAAGTGATAGAATTATAATTCTCAATGACAATTCATATGAGAATCACTTCTAAAAATGTAAATTCGTGGTTTCTAATAATAAGCACAAGGGTCCTACCTTGCCAATTTTGATTTGAAGATAAAAAAACTTAGAAGGAAGAGAAGAGAAATAATTAGCAACTATATCATCTAGCATTTTTACTTGATATATAATGAAGGGAAATTGCATATATGTTTTTTGTTCTAAATTTATCCGGTTTTTAACACATAATTTAATAACATTAAATCAAGTTTTAAGAGTATATATAATTACGTAAGATTTGAAAATGATATGATACATCTATTTGTTTCAAATGATAATGAAGTTAATTACATATAGTTTCGAGAAAATATACTTTTGGGGGGAGTTTGTAACTTTGTATGCCTTGTAAACAACTTTTATTTCTATTTTACACTAATTTCTATTACTAGAAAAACAATACTATACTTGCAAACTGCATGGTTTGATCAATCCTGCAACCAAATTATCCCTTTGGAGACAACAACTTTTATATCTATGGCCATTAAATTTCTAAACAATTTTGTCTATACTAGATTTAGTAAACCCGTGTATTACACGAGTTGAAACAATAAAATAGTAAATAAAATAAAATTTTATTAATTTAAAACGAGATTTTAAAAAATACGATTAAAATTACGTATGAGTAAAAATATAAGTAATAAACAATGATATCAAATTTTTATCAAAGTTTTGTATGTGAAAACCATTTATATGTACATGAGTTTAAAATTCTAATTAAATAACCTAACGTAACAATTAAAAAAGTAAAATATTGACCAACATCGTCTCGAGCAATTATAAATGACAAAAACGTAAAATATGATGATGTAAGTAAATCTGTATGGAAATTTAATATAGAAATAACCTAATAGAAAGAAGTGTCTGTGATGCCTTTTCGTACTAACTATATCATATAATCATGCACATATTTAGTTGAGTTTATTATTAAACTTACGCTAATATGATAATACGACTAAGCATGGACAATGAAAAAATCAATCAAAAGAACCTCTAAATTCCACATTAAAAATGACTACTTTATATCTTAATAGACTTGATTAAAAAGTTATACCTTAATAAAAAAATATTATAATAAAATGGATAAAAAGAAAATAGTAAATAAAACATTGTCTAATAAATTAAAGAAACCACTTACAAAATAAAATAAAATATTTTTAACGAAATAAGAACACGTTTAAATAATTAGTTAAAAACATCTTAAAATTTGGAAAATAATAATTTTGTTGACAGTAACAAATAAAAAAAAAAAAGAGACGGTAATGAAATAAAAGACAATTGAAAATATTGATGTCTAATTTAAATACCTTTTTAATAGTATTTTATTTTATTTTCTAAAACCAATTCTTTGTTTTAACTAATAGTAGTTTCTATATAAAACATTATAATTGGTGTGCCTTTAAGTGATACTATACAATCTTAAAGTAAAAAATTATTTTAGAATTATGATTTATTTTGTCTTTCAAAAAATAAAGATTTGAAAAAAAGATAATTTAAAAATTAACCATTAGAGTTTGGAAAAAGTAAAAATAAGATATATTTGTTTTTAGTTTAAAATTGAAGGGTTTTAATTTATATCCTGTTAATTTAATTTGGAAATCAAATGTGTATTTAAAATTTTTAATACAAAAATGGTAGATTGAATTATTTTGGGCGGAAAAATATTTATTATTAAATGTCAAAATGACATGTGGCATTAGACATGTCTAAAAAGTGACATGTGGCATTAGACATGTCTAAAAAGTGACATGTGGCATTAGATGTGTCTAAAAGGTATAAAACCTGTTATACTTTATTTTATTTTTTTATTTACGTACTCTATTTTGAGAATCTACAATTTTTAAAAGTACAAAGCATGGCAAAAAAAATTTAACGACCAACAAATAATTTTTAAGTCTGGTCACCGGGTAAATCCATTGGCGAAAGGCCACCACACCCAGAAACACAGACAACGCTGGTAACTCGGCTCGCCCACCATTCCAAGGAAATTAAACCCACCACCCAAAGGCATGCTGTGGTAAAACCATTGATCCAGTTAAACATATTACACCTAGTGAGACTGCAACCCATGATCTCCACTTTGAAAAGTCATAGAGTGACTACTCCTAAACCGGTTATATATTTTCCAGGACATTTTTGTATTGATGATATATATAAATGGATACACGAATTCTTTCACATATTTCATGGATATAAAAATAAAATCATAACGAATAATGTTATATGATCAATATATTAGTAAACATAAACATATTTTTAAGTTTCTCTTTGATTTCTTAGTGTAATTATTTTTTATAGTATTATATCTTCTAGCTATAAGGATCTTTTTATATGAAACATATATACGGTACACTTGGAGGTTTAAGTTTTCTTTTTCTTGATAAACATGGACACATGGTGATTCAAAAGTTTAGAGACTGGAAGTATAGGATTTAGTTAGTCAGTAATCATAAAACTATAGTAATTAACCAAGAATTAAGGTTGGATACTTCAACAATGATTTTGTTTTTAATTTGTATCAACAATAATTATTTAAAATTTTCTGTTGTCTGAGGATATATTCTAAGACGATCAAGTTTATATTTAATACACATACACAAACATAATACATACACAAATATATCTTTTTCCCGTAAATAAGCAAATTATGTTTCACTCGTCACAGTTTTATGAATCTAGTATCTTTTTCGGTCATGTTTTTAAATAATAATTTAATAATTAATTATGTTGTTTATTAAGTCACACTAACTCCACTATCAATTCCCCATTTAATGTTAACATTATTCAATTTATTTAAATTTAACCTGGAAGATTTCTTGACTACCCAAATCACTCTATTTTATGTAATTTATTTTTTAATAATTCATAGAATATTTTATTTAAAGCGTATATTAGATTTTATGTTAAAAACAGCAAGAACCGCATGATGTTTTTAAAGCTTTTGCTTTAGTTGTGATACAAAAGGAGGTTACGTAACCTCCCACCACACTATCTCATTGAATCAACAATGTATTACGTACGTATAAGGTATAAATGCTTTCATGATTATAAATGCGTGTGTATTCTCTTAGAAAATATGAAACAAGATTTTATAATCCATTTGAAAATAAATGTAATATTTCAAGGACTTTTAAAGGATAAATAGGCATTCATGTTTACCAAATTTTCTTTCACTAAAGTTTAATGAATACACATGCTTGGTAATGTCAAAGAGCAATTATAGGGTCAACATTCAACATGGTTCTCAATTTCAGGAAAATCTTCAAGATTACTAATGGCATTATAATTTATTCTTATCATAATGGACAAAAAAAAATTGAGGAGCTTTATATGCAAGCTTGCTCATGAAAAAGCTACACATAACATGATTGTGCCATATAAACCCTTCAAGCTCAAGCCACATATATGATTTTTCTAATATGTTTATTGGGAACCATTACTATCATCATTATCATCCATTTTTTCATGTATATACTCATGTTCATTCCCAACATATTTTCTTCACAAAAAGAAACCAAAGTAATATTCCAAAAAGAGTTTTGCTTTTCATCATAATGGTACAAGTAATCATATTCACAACATCAAAATCAATAAAGGATCGTTTGATTCACAAATTGAAACACGTATGGTTAAAAGAATTGCATTAAAGTATAACATAACATAACCTTAAACTTGGTATACCGAAAGAAAATGGTTTTCAATATAAAAGGAGAGTTGTCCCTCCTTCTCTAAATCTCAAGAACTCATACATCTTTATTCGTTTACATAAACATATTAAAAAAAGAACCCTATGATATATCACTTGTCCTTAAAATCTAAATAGAAAATAGTTGTGTACATAAGAAGAAACTCAATCTTGATTTTAGCTTTTAGAATCAAGAAACCAAACCCCACATGATGATGACCCTAGAAAAAGCCAAATTACACAACCAACTTCCTCCACAATCCATTATCTTTTCTTAGGACAAATTCACAAGTCAAAAAAGCTTTGGTATAAAATGATTTTAAAAGATGAAGCATGACAATAATGGTTCATAGCTTCCCACCTAAAAGTCCATAGCTTCATACCTTCTACACTCATTACAAAAACATAATTACTTTCCAATTCTATAGAGATTAAAATAAAATACCTTTTTTTATATTTTATAGATTTATCCAGCCTCGTGATTCGGCCACGCATTATATGGAAAAGCAGATTTTGGTTGAAAACTTGACAAGAAACCATTTGTCTTAAAAAAGGATAAATATATAGTTTTAAACTATTATTAAATTTTGGGTTATTTAATATTTATAATTTTTTAGAAAGGCAAAATCTTTTGAGAAAAAGCCATTATTTGTATTCCTACAATATCATACGAATTGTCAATTACCTTTGAAGAAGAGAAAATTTTACATCCTCATACTTTGACTGTTTCACAGAATTAGTCCCTCAATATGCAAACATTGATCTTTCCATTGTATTTGGCACTTTGTCACACTTAGTGAGGTGAACTACACGTCTGGCCAGACCAAAAGTTTATGCAAGAAATTTGTTTGAAAAACATTGAATTACTTTTAAAGTTTTCATCTAGTTGATATGACCAGTAAAACATTAAAATTCAAAATAAAAAACAGTAAGAAATCTTACATGTTAGCTCTATTCCTTTAGTTAAATCTAGAAAAATAAAATCGGTCTCATCCTCGTACTTGATCAAACAATGCATAAATTCCTATAACTTCATATATGAATGACTCACTGTAATTGCTAATTAGCTTTAAATGCATATAAATAATAAATCCCCTGAAGAAAGTGTATATTGGACAAAGAATTATGCAAGTAAAAGGTCATAATTTACATTATTTAAACTTAGGGGACTGGTAACGCACTTTGTCCCCAAAGCAACGCTTTCTTTACAGAGAGCAACAAGTAACAACAGAGAATAACCCCTCAAATCAGTTTTAAGTCAAACTCAAATCCCTAATCTGTACCTAAGGAATATGAATCTAGCTCTGGTACAATCTGCAGTTTGTGGCATTATCCATGTGGGTTCTTAGGTAAAGTCATGTCATTCAACATTAATCTAGAAAAAAGAACAAAATCAAATCTTGTTCAAGATTCAAGATTACTGTTTATATTCCTCTGTTTATTAGTTTATTGGTTTATTTCATGTCAAGAATCTTGGTGGGGAAGAAGAAGTGGATAAAAAGAAGTAAATTGGTGTTATTTATTCATATAACCATATGGTTAAAATGTTAAAAATTTATGAATATTTATTGTTTATTTACCTTGCAGGCAGGCAGACATCAGAAATCACCATCATTATCTCTGTTTTTTTAGTCTGTTGGGAATAGGAATAAGCCTGTAAAGCCACTTTTAGTGTGGAACATACTCTTGTTTGTTCTAAGATGTATAAGAAAAAAACAAATTTAATAGTATATATTGTCTTTTTCATTTCTTTTTCAACTGAATAATCTATTTGTGTTTAGAAACCAACAAAAGAGGGACCAAAAGCAACTTTTCATAAAAATGCTGAGACCAATGTGCAGAAAATGTTAAAGCATTTTCAGTTGGACAGAGGAATTCACCTCTCTATTCACTTTCAAATAAAAACCAAGCCCATGCCCACATGCTCATAGACCCCAATTCACACACTCTCACCATTTTCAGGCCTGCAAGTGAGCAAAAAAGCTTGCCCCTTATAATGATTATAAAAAACAAAGCATGCACACCATTTGTTTGTTTAAAATCCCCACTGAATATTATTAAAAACAATTCATAGCCTTCATGCCCTCCACTGACCATACACCACCACCTACAATATATTGCTGATTTCTCATCTCATTAAAGGGTTAAATCTTTGGTTTGATTGTTGAAGATCCATGATCAAGAGGATGACAATGGCTGTCATGCTTCTGCTGCTTGTACTGTGTGCTTTCATGGTGGTGAATGAAGCTTCATTGGCTGAATCTGACAAAATTTTGAAGCTTCCTGGACAACCACCAGTTGGATTTCAACAGTTTTCAGGTTATGTTACTCTAGATGCAAAGAAGAAAAGAGCCCTTTTCTACTATTTTGTTGAAGCTGAAGTTGATCCAGCTTCAAAGCCATTGGTTCTTTGGTTGAATGGAGGTAAGAAATGAAACCTTTTTCAAGAATGATGAAAAAAAAGCTTAATTTTTTTATGAAAAATAGGTTCACTTTTCATAAAGTTTGAAAATTTAAGCAAATTACTTGTCAATTATCTTGTAGGGCCTGGATGTTCATCACTGGGAGTTGGAGCATTTTCTGAAAATGGACCTTTTAGGCCAAATGGTCAGGGTCTGGTAAGAAATGAGTATAGCTGGAACACAGGTAAAGCAATTATTATTGATGAAAAAGATGAAACCCTTTTCAAGATTAGTTAATTTTACATTTTTAATAAATTTACATGGGTTGTATATGCTTTCTTGAATGTCTTCAGAGGCAAATATGTTGTACTTAGAGACCCCAGTTGGAGTAGGGTTCTCTTATGATTCCTCAAATTCATCTGCTAGTGAGGTTGTCACTGATGCTATTACAGGTATTGCTGGTGCTTCTACTTTCTGTTGAACTATTTGTTTAGTTATGTTCTTTATGCTCTAAAAAGGTTTTGTAAAAAAGTAGCCCTTTTTTAGGAACCTTAAAAAGGTGTTCTTTTTAATGTTAACATTAAAAGTTGTTTTCTTCATCTTGCCATCTACAATGCAGAAAAGGGTCATTCTTCTTCATCTTCTATATTTCCTTTTTTTCTAAATTTATGTTTTTCTTTTTCAATTTAAAGCCAGGGACAATCTTGTGTTCTTGCACAAATGGTTCTTGAAATTCCCTCAATATCAGCAGAGGGATCTGTTCATAACAGGAGAGAGTTATGCAGGTAATCATCGCATGTTTTAGCATAAGAAAATCCATTAATTTCTTGAATTTTCTGTAAAAATGTTCAAAAATTTTGAATATTTAATGCTATTTTGGGTTACTGTTCTAGGTCATTATATACCACAACTAGCAGAACTTATGGTTAAATTCAACAAGAAGCAGAAGATATTCAATTTAAAAGGGATTGCTGTAAGTGTTTCAAGATGAACCCTTATTCTTGTATTTTGTAGTTCCATATCAGACAATTCTGTAGAACAGAAAGAACAAAAAGGACACAATTTCCTTTATTCCATTAAGATGTAAGTTTTAACTTATTAAATTTATTAATATTGTTCAATCTGTACTTCAGATATCATAGAATTAATCAACCAAATCAAACTGCATTATAATTACTAGCAATGAGATAAATTTGAGAGCAAGTCAATTAGGATAATTATCTACATTATACATCAACAATGTACAGCGTTTGACTTTACGAAGTCAATCTTTTCATACTGTAAAGTGTAAACAATGCTATTAACAAGAACATAGTTAATTTTTCTGTGTTACTGTCAAAGTGCAGTTAGTAAATCCATTTTTGAAGGATGGTTATGATAGTAATGTTGATTATACATCCATAAATAACTGTATTTGACTTTACAAAGTCAACCTTTCAATCTTTTTCTGTTTTGATGTCAATATGCAGCTAGGAAATCCAGTATTGGAGTATGCTACTGATTTGAATTCGAGAGCGGAGTTTTTTTGGTCCCATGGTCTTATATCAGATTCAACATACAAATTGTTCACCTCCGCGTGTAATTACTCTCGTTATGTGAGTGAATATTATAGAGATTCGGTTTCACCAATATGCTCAAAAGTTTATAGTGAAGTAAGCCGAGAGACCAGTCGATTTGTCGACAAATATGATGTCACTCTAGATGTTTGTATTCCATCAGTACTCTCACAATCCAAGATCATTTCACCTCAGGTACATATTGTTTAGCACCACATTGTATAATAGTTGCAATGGTAAATTGCATATAAAACAAACATCCTTTCAGTAAATAGATTGGGTCTTTTTATATAAAATAGCAGCGCGATTTAAAAGTCGGCTTCTTAAAGTAGATTTTGACTTAAAAGCTCATACTTTTTACGCGCATTTTGACTATTTCACAACGATATAGTGTAATGCAGTCCTCTTTTCATAATATAGAGCTTGAAGTTATGTTGTGTTTTCAGCAAGTGACTGAGAGGGTTGATGTTTGTGTGGAAGATGAAACCGTTAACTATCTTAACCGACGTGATGTACGTAGAGCCCTACATGCACGCTTGGTTGGAGTCCGAAAATGGGATGTTTGTAGCAAGTAAGTTTCCATATAGCGCGTTTTCATATAATGATATCTCAATCAAAACCTGTTGTTAACACTTTTGACCCGTAAACAGCATCCTAGATTATGAACTACTCAACATCGAGATACCTACAATCAACATTGTGGGATCACTCATCAAAGAAGGCATACGAGTGTTGGTTTACAGGTAAACACTCGGGTTTCTTTGATCTTTGATATTTGATCAACACAATCGGTTAAATGCATATCTTTTATGAACCGCGTATGAAGTACTAAATTATTATATGCAATATGTTCTTGATTAAACTTAGTGGCGATCAAGATTCTGTGATCCCATTGATGGGGAGCCGGGCTTTAGTCAATCGACTTGCTACAGAACTAGGGCTCAAAACAACAGTACCATACCGAGCTTGGTTCGAGGGTCAACAGGTATCAAACTAGTTATTACTGATAATTTTCTTAGCGCATAAGCTAACCTGTAATGTACAATATTTAACAGTATTAACCGTAAAATGTATACATTTAAACAACTTGATGAATATATGTTGTTTCAGGTTGGAGGGTGGACCCAAGTGTATGGGAACATATTCTCGTTTGCAACGGTACGAGGGGCGTCACATGAAGCGCCATTCTCGCAACCTCAGAGGTCGTTGGTGTTGTTTCGGTCGTTTCTAAAGGGAAATCCGTTACCCGAAACGTTTTGACAGTTGAAAACATGAATAAGTTATATTGTGGGTGTGGCATTGTAAGTAAATTTTGTCATGATAATGGTAATCTGTAATTGAGTCAACCTCTTTTTTAAATTCTTTTGACCCTATGTCAGTGACATATTACTCGATACGTTTGTTGGTGTGTCTGTTTGAATTGTATCTTGTTTTTCTTGTGAAGATTCAATATTTTTGTTAATTTTAAATGCTAGCGGTGGTTGACCGCGGTCTACTGACGGTTCGAGGTGTCGGCCGCCGGTGGACTACGATGTGGACTACGACGTTGTTTTAGAGAGAAAATAGATCGGTTTGTATGTTAAAGAGAGTATAATTAAAGTTATAGGCGGTGATAAAACTAATTTTCAAATGAAACGTAAGTTACACTTTACTACCTCAAATTAGTTCTATGTTTCAAATATAACCTTGAATGTGTTAAGTATGAAGGAATTACATGAATTAGAGTTACAAATTTACAATGCATTACCTATAACATATACGTTTAACCGTTTTAGATGTTTTTTGACGAGAACAGTTTTTGCAATGTAATATGATGATGAATTTTTGGTTATAATACATTTTTTATAAAGCTATGGGCTATAATGTTTATGATAATTTTTAAAATAATTCATTGGTTTAAAAAATATTAAACTATTATAAAGACGAAGATGAATTTGATTGTAATAACAATTAACTTCATCCATTTTAAATTATTTAAAATATTCATTGTAATAACAGGTTTTGCATGCTTTGTTTAAAAAACATTAAACTATTTTAAAATATTCATTGTAATAACAATGAATATGTTTTAAAAGAACAAGTATTTGAACGCATGCACATTTCCATTAGTATATTCACATCCCTATTCACATATAAATTGGATCCCTTGTTTTTCAAAATTTAGACTAGTTCTCAAATCTTTTATAATTCTCAAATCAACTTTCTCGATTCAAACAATATTTTAATCGTCATTTTTCGCATTCATAAAGACTACGACCTTTAAAAACTTTAAGCGTTCCTAACAAGACATCTTGATAGCATGGAGTATTTCCTCTGTTTAAAAAGTGAAGAATTCAAATTCTACAAGCTATGCTAGTTTGTAGAATAGCTTAGAAGTACATTACAGGTTGTTCTAAAAAAATAATTAAAAAGTTAACAAGAAGTTTCTTTAACTTCTAAAAGATTTATTTGAACACTGGGTTAAACGTCCATGTGTTTAAATGTTCATGTGCTACACATGTTATAATAATAATAAATTAGATATACGTAGAATCTAATATATGTTACAGATTCATATCAATAAAATTATATTATACAACAAACATAATTGAGTTAAGAAATAATATAAAGAAAATAAAATTATTATTTATAATTATCCATAAATCTCATTATATATTTTATAAAGTATTTTTAGGTTTAACAATATCAACTAGAAATTAAATTATATTTTAATAAATGTAGTCTCGTTAAATAATTTCTAATATATTGATTTATTTATTTCTTTATAGAAAGAATTTAATTGAATAGTGTAATAGTAAATGATCATTTATTAAGAAATTTTTTTTAAAAACAAACGATTAAATAACCAATGATATTCTCGTCACAAAGAGCAGCTACTAAGAGGCTGCTTGCTATTCTCTCCTCTCCCTTAGGGTATTTTTATTTGCCAAAATTTATAAAACAATCCTAACTACAGATCACGTGAGAAAAATAAAAAAATAAACTTGTGATTATAGCTATTGTGTTTTATGAGGGTAGACACGACTCTCTCAAGTTGATTGATGAAATTTCTCTAGGCACATATTACACTAAAATAATATACTCAAGGGGTTTTGAATCAACTTATTAAACATAAGGGTCGTTTATGTCAATAACCCTTAAACAACGTATATATGACGACCCCACACCGTCGCTAATAAACCGACGACAATCTTCTCCGGCCACCTGCAACTTTCTCCGGCAACCGATAAAAGTTTTCCGATCAGTTTCCATGGCCGCCGGCGAGACAAAAGATGACCTTTACGCTCTCGCTATTCAGGTATCCCTCACAACATCTCTCCGTCATTGCAGTATTGTTTCGTGATTCACATTTCATTTTCAATTCGAAAATGTATTGTACAGATGTGTAGGTTTGATTTTGATGGATCCTAGGGTTGTACATTGCAATGTGCCTCTAGTTTTGTCGTTTGATTTACGTGTGTGTATGTGTGAATGTGTAGAAAGACGAAGAGGAGAGGTATAAGGAATTTGATTTCGGATCTGATGATATTGATGCTCCTCTGCCCCTTACTGTGGCATCTAGGGTTTGTAATCTGTTCATCTTTCGTTTTGCTTTTGAGTTTGTGTTGTGATGGTATTGTTGTTATTGTTTTTTTTTTAAATAGAGATTGAATTAGTGCCCTAATCTTCACAAATTGTGGGGAGGGGTTTCATTATGTCACATAGGAATGTTATGTGTGTGTGTGTGTGTTGTAGTGACTAGATTGATTAAATGAGGTTGGTTGATGCAGGTGTTGTATATGTTAGGTGATATTGCAGCAGGGCCTGCTTTTCGGTTTTCTCAATGGTTGGAGTTAGTTAGGAAACGGAGTGGTAAATATAAGTCGTCTGGATTCCCTCGTCGTCCTCAAAGACTTGATAGCATGTTCTTGAGGTCATTTGCAGTTTCTCCCATTTACTTTCTAATGTTTGTTTGATTGATTAGTACGTTACTTGATAGCATGTTCTAGATAGCATGATTTAGAATGTTACAATTAACTGGTATATATAGGCATAATACAAGCCTAATTCTAACACTCCCTTTCAAGATCGTGTGTATATATCAAATGCTTCAAGGTTGTTACATATGTATTCAACCTGCAGGGCCTCTTAGAGATTTTGTGAGCATGTCTGCTAGTTGAACATGTACTAGGAATAGTGAGTGCTTAATTTTATAATTGTGATCATTGCTATTCAGTGCAGGAGATTTAAGCTTGGATTTAAAAAAACTTCCGTCTTTAGAACAAGTTACAGAAATTAGTTTGTGGGAAAGACTTGGTAAGGCTGCTATGTTGAACGTCGAGTCAAGCTCCTTCTCTTGGAACATGCTTTCTTCACTTCACCACACCGAGCATAGCAGCAGCAATGAACATTCCGAGGATGATATGAATAAAGCATTAGAGGTAAGTGTTAAAAGAGTTTTGCTTTTTCTTATGTCACTTGTAATTGAAAATCTGGATCTAAAGTTTACTGTTTGTGTTTTGGTCAATTACAGGTAACAGTGAATTCAGGAGGAGTTGTATTCTTTGCACTGTTTAATCATAATGAAAGTGGCGAGTTTGTCCCTAAAGAAGCAGCAGCTGTTATCAAAATAGCATCTTCTAGAATGGCTACACAATCAGAACGACTTGGCTATGAATTTGCAAAATGGCTTGGTGTCAGAACTCCACAAGTTATTATAGTTTCTTTACTTTCCTTGTACCAGATGTACTATCCTTGAAAATGTTAAATATTCTTATGGCATTTCAACCTGTGCAGGCTAGAGTCATTCACAACTGTAGTCCTGAGTGGTTAAAAATTAAGGAAGCTGCAGAAAAAGCAAGAGAGGCTGCAGTTTCTGAGGGGGATGAAGTTGGTGAAGTGACTTGCTCAGAACTTTTAGAAGCCCTTGAGCTCAGCCGATGTCTTTACCTGATGAAGTACGTTCTAGTATTTTCACAAGTTACAAGTAATTTGCGCCAGCAGTGTAATCTTTATAGACATGGCATGTTTTCGTTGAATGTAATGATTTGTTACTGTCAAAGTGATAATTTGTAAGCATACCTTTCTTGCAGTTATGTGCATGGATCTCCCCTTCTAGAAAATTCAAGTGCATTTCAGACACAAGAAGCTGCAGAGAAGACAGCAGCTGCTCTTGGCAGAATCTTGATGTTGGATCTTGTAATCAGAAATGAAGATCGGCTTCCATGTCGTTATCTGAGGTGGCGAGGTAATACTGCAAATTTATTATTAGCAGACAAAATGGCAACTGCAAATAGAGATGCATTAGAAGAAGCATTTGATTCTGCTATTAATAGATATAGACCAAGGGTAATTCGTGCACTTCAAAAAGAAAGAAGATCAACATCAGTAGATAGCAGAATGAGTACTGATGATTCAAATATACCATCCAAAAGCTTTCATTGTTCTGACACTGCATTATGTCCAATATCTGGTGATAAAACTCTAAAAAGACAAGTTACAATTGATCCAATAATAACTGATTTTGATATTGTGGCTATCGACTCTGTTGTCCCTCGCCGACCACCAGCTGGCAAACGTTCTCTCGATCAAGAAAACTATCCTAAACTTGTTGAACTCCTTATCAACAGTCCTGAGTACGCCTCACATTTATTACATGAAATGACTATTGGGAAATTAGGATTTCCTACAGAAGCTTGTGAAACTTCTGGCAATAATTCGCCTTTTGTTAAAGATATGATCTCAGTCATTCATGAATTCAGGAGTGGGTTTCGTGCAGCCCTGATGGATTTACAGGGTTTTCATATATTTTTACTCACACTTCACCAAAAATTGGATACTTTGTTGAGGAGCTTTATGAATATTATAGATAAAACATTGAGTGGTGATTTTGATAAAGAAGATTTGATGATACTCGAGTCACAATCACATTCTGCACCTTGTGTTTCTCCACAAGGTAAGGGTAGCCAATCAGATTCAAATGATATGGATTTGCAGAAGGCAGCTCAAAAGGCATCATCTTCAGGATACAAAGAGAATTTAGAGTCGATTTCTCCAATGTCACGTGATTCTTCTTCACATGGAAAGTCTAATAAAGCGAATGCAGAACCATTACGTAGCATGTGCATCACCTCAAAACTGCGTGATTTCCACAAATATGCTAAGGTTTTTACTCTATTGTTTAATTAATAAAAAAAATCTATGTTTGTTTATCAGGTCATGTTTAAATTCCATCGGGTCAAACAGGTAAAATTAGAGGTGGAAATTTGTGGCAGGTTCTTATAGCCCAAAAGTTTGACCTTGACTTGGACATTTGTAGCCTGAATATAGAAATGGGTCAAGCCTATTGACAGGTTAATGGGTTATATTGGTTGCAAACATGTTGGCAGGAAACATGTTGGGTTATAAACGGGTTGGTGAGTTGAATTTATAATCTTTCTAACTGTAATTTTAAAAGGGTTAGCCATGTCAACCTGAAGCTGACTTGTTTATGGCCTGACCCTTTTTAGCCCCAACCCTAAATTCTGTCATGTTTTTGTCTCCGGTAAAAGGAAGTACCACTCGGTAAATAATAAATTAACTTATACATAAGAAGGTTCGATTGCCACCCGCCATGTATTCAATAAGCAAGATTGTTATTGAAACAATATGATCCTTTTAATCATTTTTATAGAAGTTATTTCCTTGTTGATCTTTCTCAGGTAGATGCTGAACTAAACAAAGAACTAGAGCAATGGAATGAACTGCTAAAAAGTGAAGCAGTAAAGCTATGTCAAGAGAATAATTTTAATTTAGGATTTTTCGAGGGCCACGAGAGTAACTCTGTTGTTGATGCTTATGAGTTGAAGGTAATTTTTTGAAACTACAAAACATTATCTCCTAAATAGCATGTTTCCAATTTATCTACTTATTGTTTATTTGTTCCATTTACAGCTTAGGCTTGAGCATATCCTTGAGAGAATATCATTAATATCAGATGCTGGAAATACAGAAAAACCATCATTAATTACAAGTAGTTTATTCATCGGTGGGGCATTAGCTGCAAGGTCTATTTACACATTGCAACATATAGGGATTACACATATATTGTGTTTGTGTTCTAATGAAATTGGACAGTCTGATTCTCAACGGCCAGACATATTTGTGTATCAAAATTTTTCTGTAAGTTATAAATCCTTTATATAATTTATATAGATATTTTAGAGGTGGCAAAATAAGTGTTCTAGACGGGTCATTTTTGTACAAGTCAAATCAGGCTTGGTTGACCGAAATCACTTTTAGTTTAAAATTTTAAATTTTAGTTTACATTGTTATATTGCCAAATATGATTTTACTAAAATTATATTATTTCAGAAATAATCTAAATTTTTGGATTGAGTGAGTTAGAATGCACTAAAATTGCATTGTGGTAACTTTCAACCTGTTTGACTCACTTTGTTTTCAGCTAATTTTTTTTTATTTTTCCTGTTTTGAATCGACCCCTTAAGATTTTAGTTGTATTCTTCGATCGTAATTTGGATGTTTAACAGATTGGTGATGAAGACGATTCGAACATCAGTGAGATTTTTGAAGAAGCGCATCAGTTTATCGATGCTGTTGAAAAAAAAGGTGGTAAGGTTTTGGTTCATTGCTTTGAAGGGAGAAGCAGGAGTGCAACAGTTGTTCTTTCTTACTTAATGATGAGGAAGTAAGTAATCACAGTTTTAATTGTCACTACCTATTATAAGGAGGTGTTTGAATGTGTGTTTTGTAACTGATTGAATCACAGTAATAGTTTTGGATGATCAGCTATGAAGTAAAATTACTAATTTATCCCTTGGTATTAAACTTGATTTGAGAGACTTTCAGTTTCGGATCACAAATCATCTCTAACTTCTTTCACAAAAAAACAAATGTCCTTTTTCTTGTTATAATCGAATCATTTGTCAAACAGAGAAACATCTTATTGTTCCAACCTCATGTAACAAGAGCACATCCAAACAGTATTTTATGCGACCTGTTTTATCATAGGAGGTTATATGATTCTATTTTTTCAGTATCTCATAATCACTTTCAAAACACCCTTCCAAACACCCCCATAATCTATGTATGACAGAATAACATCTATGACCTTGGTTTTTTCCACGAAAAGAAATGGTTATTTCGATGTTGTAGTTGGTCACACGTGACTTCGTTTTATTATCTTACTCATTATCTACGCTTTTGGTTATTTGTGAAGGAATTACACATTACTTAAAGCATGGAATACCCTAAGAAGAGTACACAGGCGAGCCCAACCTAATGATGGATTTGCAAGGGCGCTTTCGGAACTAGACAAAAAGTTGCATGGAAAGATTTCAATGGAATGGCAACAGAAAAAGCCCACAATGAAGGTGTGCTCGATATGTGGGAAGAATGCGGGCTTAAGCAGCAACTCGCTGAAGCTTCACTTGCAAAAAGCACATAAGAAATTGTCATCAGGGAGTGTAGACAGTGCCATGACTATGGAGATACAAAAGGTTTTAGAGGCACTCAATATTACACAAAGACATTCTCATTCAAGTGATTGATTGATTAATTGATGAAAATGTGTAAATGGAATGTTGTATAAACTTAAGCTTTTGTAATCAGAATAATGTATGTAAACTGCAATATTTTTGTTTCTGTGAATATTTATAAACAAAAAATGCACTAAAATATTTTGCATGCTGTTTGCTTTTGTTTACATGATAGACTGCATGTAGAGTCAAAAAATATTTTGCATGCTGTTTGCTTTTGTTTACATGATAGACTGCATGTAGAGTCAATTGTTATAATGTTCACCGGATATGAATGTTAATATGAAGGCAAGGCTTATGCATGTAAAGAGTCAAACATAAGTGTTATTGTAATAATTGATATTGTGACAACATGAACATAACAATCTCACAAAACCTTTAGGGTCGCCTAGTGGTAAGTGACTTGAGTACCTCTGGTAGAGATGTTAGGTTCGAATACTCTGTAACCCTTGCTATTTGGCGCAAACTGTGTTTTAGTTGATTTCATTAATTAGCACTTAGCAGAGTATTAATTGACCCGTGAGTTTACCTGTAAATCAGTAATGGTTTTCGCTGTGAAAAAAAAAGGTTCACCCTTTGATCATACCAAGTCCAATACAAGTTGAAAGATCAATACATGTGAAGTCAAATTGAAGATGGAAGCTGAAGATCCTTACAAAATTAATCAAGTATTGTCATTTTCTAACTTTTTTTTAAAAAGTTGAATTGTTATGTGGCAATTTTACATTACATGGTCAACCAGAAAATCGGTGATCAATAACCTGCAATCTTTAAACTTCTTGGTGGCATCCATAACATTTAGCATGATTCACCAACTTCCAGTGCTAAACAAACACCCTTGTCACATTAGTCACTCCAACTTGAATATATACGAAGCCTATATGGGCGTATACCCACCCTATACCGGTGTATACACATCAAATCAGTCCAATACAGGTGTATACCTAGTACTATACAGCGGTATGCACATCAAATCAATCTAATACAAGCGTATAGGACCGGCCATATCCCATCAAACTACCAAGGGTACATTGAGTAAGAGGAAAATACATAGTCAACCTGATTATAAATATCAAACAATCATACAAGTGATTTACTTTCATATCAAAGTAAATAACTTGGAGTGAAGTAAATTAAGTAGTTGCAACTAATTTGAATACAATAATATGAAAAAATTGGACAGCATTTCATGACACCCAGAATGTGAAAATCAAAATTGATGATCCATGTAAAATCACAATTACATCCCCAGCCCATGATTCCAACTACTTCTGTCTCTGTTTTTACTGAATGAAAGCTCTAACGACGTTGTGAAGTTAAAGAACCTGAGCCCGAATGAAACACAAATGAAATCAAAATCCCAGTAACGCGAGCACTGTGAAATGACTAAAATACCATTTGTCTACACTGCAATCGGTTCAGGTAACAGCTCCTCCGGCGGGGCTCCACCACTAGCATTCAGAACCGTCACGTTACCGTCAGAATCAACATCCACAATTACCGAATCACCCTCCTTAATCTCACGCGCAAGCATCTTTTCCGCCATACTATCCTCCAAAAGCCTCATTATAGCTCTCCTTAATGGCCTTGCACCATAACTAGGGTTATACCCTTCTTCCACCACCCTATCCCTAAATCTCTCTGTCACCTGAAGTTCTATTTCTTTACCCTTTAACCTCTCAAAGACTTCCTTCAACATTATATCAGCTATTTCTTTGACTTCTAATTTAGTCAACTGTCTAAACACTATCATGTCATCCAATCTGTTTAGAAATTCGGGCCTAAAATACTGTTTAAGTTCTTCGGTGACCAAACTTTTGATCCGGTTGTAACTGCTATCTTTCTCGTCATAGTCAAGATCAAATCCTATTCTCCTTCCACCCTTTTCAATCACACTGCTTCCTACATTTGATGTCATGATTAAAAGTGTGTTCTTGAAGTCAACTGTTCGACCTTTGCTATCAGTCAACCGTCCATCTTCGAGAATCTGAAGCATCATGTTGAACACATCTGGGTGAGCCTTCTCGATTTCATCAAATAGGACCAGGGTGTAAGGGCGCCGGCGGACCGCTTCGGTTAATTGACCACCTTCAGTGTAACCAACGTAACCAGGTGGTGAACCGATGAGCTTTGAGACGGTGTGTCGTTCCATGAACTCACTCATGTCAAGTCGAATCATGGCTTCTTCTGAACCGAAGTAGTAGGCAGCTAGTGATTTTGCAAGCTCGGATTTCCCGACACCCGTGGGTCCTGAGAATATGAAACTGGCTATGGGACGGTTAGGGTTCTTGAGACCGACACGGGCTCGGCGGATGGCTCGGCTAATGGCTTTGACCGCTTCATCTTGACCAATGATTCGTGTGTGAAGGGTATCTTCCATTTTGAGAAGGCGGTCTGACTCATCACTGCTGACTTTCTCTACAGGTATTCCAGTCCATGTGGCGACAATATGTTGAATGTCGGCTTCAGTCACTGTGGGACCCTCATCACCTGCTTCACTCTCAGCTTTACTCATCTCTTTGTTTTTATCGATTAGAGCCGATATTTGAAGCTTGAGATCCATTTCTCTATCTCTAAGCTCACCCGCCTGTTCAAACGTCAAAGTCAGTCAAGAAAAACATTATTAAACCTTAATACTTATAGTTTTCATGTAACAACCTAATGTAGGGTTTGGATTTGTATAAATACATTAAGTTAATGAAGCGAACAATTACCTTTTCAAAATCCTGACCGCGGACTGCCTCATTTTTCTCTTTCGTGATCTGTCTTAGCTCTTTCTCAAGCTCTCTAGCTTCCTCAGGTAGCTATTTCAGACACCAAAATCTACCCGTTAGCTGATGGAAAACCAATTACTAATAGATGTGGCAATTTTGGCCCGTTTACTTATGAGTGGGTTGATTCAGCTTACATTTTATCTCTATTATGTCAAACAGGAAAAATCACAATAAAATCAAAAACAAAATGAGTCAAACATGTTTAAAAGTCGATCAAAGCATAAATCCAATGTGCAGAGCCTCCTAATATTTAATTTTGATTTGTTAAATTTTATTTGTTTCTTAATTGTTCTGGACCCAGTGAAACCTGACCCAAACACCTTTTGACTAGGGGAGAAAATACCTAAGACAACAAGAACAGGCACAAAAAAAATGGGTTAGGATTGAAGCTAAACTGGTTGTGCGCATGAATGGTTCAACACAATTAATCTAACAAATAAATAGGTTGGTTAGAGTCACACTAGTCATTAAAATGGGTCATAAGTGATCAACACAGCTAACATGTTCACAATAAACATGTTCATGTCAGAGTTCAAATTTCTGACACGACTAACTAATCCTCTGGTTTGATTAGGTTATACAGACCTGCCAACCCACACCAACAAGAATTTCCACCCCTACTTTTGATCTGTTACCCAACCTTCCTGACTCTCACCTCTAACTACAAACAAGAAATCAGAGACAAAAAGAACCAATAAAGGTACCTGTGCATGGCGAAGCCTAACACGAGACCCAGCTTCATCAATCAAATCGATTGCTTTATCAGGAAGAAAACGATCACTGCAGCATATTAAGAAACTCATCAACCATTGAACAAACAAATGGCACCAAATAAGCCACAAATCAATAGCACGGTTAAATTAATTTAAAACTCATTATCTTTCCTATGACACTTTTTAGAGTTGCAAGATACAAAGAAATTAATACGAGTGATCATATAATATAGATATAAATACCTTATATATTGATGTGACAACTCAGCAGCAGCAACTACAGCATCATCAGTGTAACGGAGCTTATGATGGATTTCATATCTTTCTCTAAGTCCTCTTAAAATTTGTATTGCTTCATCAACAGAAGGCTCAGGCACCTTAACAGGTTGGAATCGTCTCTCTAATGCTGGATCTTTTTCAATATGCTTTCGGTACTCATCAAGTGTTGTAGCCCCAATGCACTGTCATATAAGACACATCAATTAAAAAACTTTCTGAAAAAAATTTAAACGTATGACAGGTTATCAATAACAAGAATACCTGTTACATAAAGCAATGGGTTACTACAATAACAATATTAGTAATTACCTGCAATTCACCTCTGGCAAGAGCTGGTTTTAATATATTAGCAGCATCAATAGCTCCTTCTGCTGCTCCAGCTCCAATAAGAGTGTGAACCTCATCAATAAAAAGAATTATATCATCACTTTGTTTTATTTCTTCCATCAGTTTTTTTAATCTTTCTTCAAACTCTCCACGATACTTTGTACCAGCAACAAGAAGACCCATATCTAGGGTTATCACCTGAATATATTTGAAAACAAAAAGAAACCAGTTTAAACATTATGAATAACAAACAAACACAACTCGATCAATCAAGTACATGGAATTGTGAGTAAAAATGCAACTTGCTTATGCTGCATTTTTTCTAATGTGGTGGCTTTTCACCATCTTACCACCTGTAAAGTTTCTTGAAAGTCATGTAGTCAGACTCACCTTCTTTCCCTCAATGGTTTCAGGGACATCACCATTTGCAATCCTTTGAGCAAGCCCTTCTGCAATGGCTGTCTTCCCGACACCAGGCTCCCCGATAAGGCATGGATTATTCTTTGTTCGGCGCCCTAAAATCTGGGTGACTCTTTCAATTTGTGGCTGCCTTCCAACCACAGGATCCAACTTACCCTACAAAGAAGAAAAAACAAATGCTTTCAATATAAAGAAACTCCACCTCAAAGAAACCAACTGCTAGTCTGCAACCTACCTCCTCAGCTAGCTTTGTTAAGTTTGTTCCATATTCCTCCAATGTTGGCATCTTGCTGCCAGAGGTCCCACCTCCAACACCTGCACCCACTGCTTCTGCACTCTCGCCGACCATTCGAATCACCTACTCATGAATATAGAAAAAAAATGACCAAATTAAAAACAAAAAAAGAAGAAGAAGAATTAAGATTTTGAAGGAAGAAAAAAAGTCTAGGCTTGCCTGAGTGCGAATGTTACTAGAGTCAGCTCCTAAGTTCTCTAGAACACGAGCTGCAACGCCATCACCCTCTCGAAGTAAACCAAGTAGCAAATGTTCTGATCCAATATAGTTGTGACCTAAAAATATTCCCATAGTGACAATAAGTAGCTGTATTGTAGAAAAATCTGCCAACAAAATAAAAAATAAAATACCAAGTTGGCGAGCTTCCTCCAATGAGAGTTCCAAAACACGTTTAGCTCGAGGGGTAAATGGGATCTCAACAGCAACAAATCCACTACCCCTACCAATAATTTTCTCAACTTCCACACGTGCATCTTTTAAACTAATTCCCATAGATTTTAAAACCTTAGCAGCAATTCCAGTTCCCTCACCAATAAGCCCTAATAATATTTGCTCTGTGCCAACAAAATTATGACCTAAACGACGTGCTTCCTCTTGTGCAAGCATAATTACTTTTATAGCCTTCTCCGTAAACCGCTCAAACATAGCTTTTGGGACAATACGGGTAGCCCGTTTTGATCGAAAGGATGTTGCCAAAGAAACCTTAGAATGGAAATCTTGTCCCCTTTTCATAATGTTATCTAAAGCATTGGACCCACGTAACCCTGAAAACGTCCTAATTCTCATTGGAGGTGCATATGAACATGACATCATTTTAACAATTCTTTTAGCCTTCCCAGCTCCATTTCTGTGAAGCTTTCTTTCCTGGTCGACCGAAGGAAAGCAGGCAGCATGAATTAATGACCCAGACATGGCTGCATCCAAAATATATAGTTAGTTATACCAGTTTTTTAAAGTATCTTAAATAACACAATTAAAAAGACCACAAACAAGCATGCAAATCGCATGTATTTCTATAAACCCCCCCAACTTGTCATAATTCATATAGAGTCATGTAAATGCAACCGCAAAGGATCTATCTCTAGATGAAAATTAAGAAAAAAGAAGAATCAAAAGAGACAACTTTTTTGTTCGTGTTTGCATTACCATTTACCCACGGAACAATGTAAATCTCCAAACAACAAGATGAACATGCAATTACAGCCAGAAAGTTGAAAATAGACTACTATAACATTGATACAAAAGGAATCGTGTGCAATTGGTCAATTCATCATCACATACAGTGATGAGGTATTAATAATAGAATTGACCAATCTCATTTCCTCAAATAATGACATTAACAACATATTATTATCAAACTAGTTGAAGATCAATATTGATAATAATAAAGTTAATTGTAACAAGCTGACAATTACAAAAGCAACCATAAACAAACTCCTTACTCCACATTATCTAATATTTCTTCACAACACTGTATTTCCTTTCCAAAAATCTAGGTTGTTTGACAACTCCTGAATGATTAAGTGTTAAACCAATAAGAGGTCTGAATCATTAAGTGCTAAACCATTAAGAGGTCTGAATCATTAAAAACTAGTATATAGGTTAACTATTCAAAGACAAATGTCAAACCAATTCAGAAAAGAAGTCTTAACCATTCAACGCTAGAACTCTTAACCATTCACCATTAGTATAATACTTAACCATTCAGATGATGTAAATGTCTTATCAGACATTTGCTTACGAAACAAACAGTCTGAAACATTAAGTGATAAACCATTCATACATCTTAATCATTAAAATGCCGATTCAGATGCCACCAAACAGCCCTTACTTTGTAAAGTCAGACAGCAAATCAAGCACAACCTCTGGTTTCTGAGTTTACAACTTACAACCTCACCATCAGTAAACAACAGCTAATCACTACAAGATGATGCTACAAACTACTAGCATCAAACAATCACATAAACAAATAAGTAATCAACACTTTCTTCTCCTACAAGAAAACTAATCACTTCGTCAGCGAACAACAGAAACGATGCACCATACGTCAAATCACTTCACATTTAAGCCTATAAGCTCCGAATTACACCGTGGACACAAATACACATGTAATTATGACGAATGATGAATCACATTTAGGCGAAACAACTTCACTTCGAATCAATCAAAAGAACAGAAGTATGAAGTAAATCAACGGCAGAACACTTTACCAGAGTATCAGAGGCGGTACTTGAGCTCGATATGAATGGAAAATAGGGTTTTGATGAGGTTTAGCTGAAGAGATGATGCAGGCGGTCTATCGGATGATATGGTGCACCTTCACGTACCCAATTGAAACCGCACTGGAGCTTCGTTTGATGTGTTTGTTTTACTTTTAAAAGTTGAATTTGATAACCCTAAAACTTTGTAATCTCCACGTTTTTGTACTTTTTAATTTATATTTACATTATTAAAATTTAATTGTAAGTGTTTACATTTTATCTTTTTAAACAATAAAGCATATAAAAAAGGAAAGGTTTAACAGATATTTTTGAATATTATTTATGGTTTAATAGTTAGATAAGACTTTTGAGAAGTTTAATTTTAATTAATTTCTTCTATGTCATGTAAATTTAAAATGTTAAAAAACAATCATTTAAACAATTTTTATATTGTTTTGATTGTTATTTTATCTAAACCAGTTTAAGAAAAAAATATATATAAAGTAAATTATTATTTTCGTCCCTGAGGTTTGATGAAAATCACGGGTCCAGTCCAATAGTTCATTTATTACACTGACGATGTAATAGTTTTAATGTTTGTTTCAATTTCACCCAAATCACTAACATCGTTAGTGTTTGTTCCTGTTAAACGATATAAAAAGACTTTTTTGCCCCTCCCCCAATCCTCATCTCATCTTTCTTTTCTCTCTCTCTCTCACACACACTTTGCTGTTACTTTTCAAGATTCATGCATCACTGTCGCCTCCACAACCACCACCATCACTCACCTACCACTCGAAACCTGTCAGCCACCTACCATCACCATCATCATCCAACTCTAACTCATCTCTTTTATTGATATTCCTCCATTATCATCAAACCCTCCTTATTGATCAATTTGAAGACTTGAAGAGCCTCTGAACCACCTCAATCAAGTCTCCCCTCGATCTAACCAAAAAAAACCCTAAAAGTAGAAGAACCCCCAAAGTTAAAGAACCTTGAACTGAATTGACGATGGTCGGCGAAAAAGTTTATACAATTGTGGTGTGGTGATACGACAAGTAGTTCTGGTGTGCTGATCGCCAGTAGTCACAGCTTGACAAAAACTGTCGGCGACCACCTCCCTATCTTATCATCGCGGTTCATCTACATCTCCTTATCTGTGACATCCGTCACCAAAGGTCCGTCTATTGACGTATTTCCGTCATCTTTTCGTTAACCTGTCATTCCTCACCTTTATGAATTACCGATGTGAATACGCTTTTGCCTTTGTCATTACATAACTATTATTTAAAACCTTGTCCATATTACTATCATCACCATAAAACGCACCATTATATATATATATTATTATTATAAATAAAACCATTTTTAAGTTTCAAAAACCATTAATTACAT
>BJCM01094014.1:0-14809 GCA_018326385.1 Flaveria bidentis | reverse complement strand
ATTTGGCATTTATGTTTCTCCTACCTTATTAGTACACTTATCAAGTGAGACTTGATCCAATGAGTGTGTGACATCATTGATGTTGTCTTCAATGGAGTGGTTGTCAGCATCAAGAAATTCTTGATCACTATCACCACCACCATGGTCTTCTACATTTGAATTTTTTTAACAGGTTGTAGAGCCTCCGAGCTAGAATTTGAAAGCAACTCAGATGTATCAGCTGAATTGGTCATTGTAGTACTGATGGATACTTTATTCGCAAAATTAGTTACAACTGGAGTTGAAGTTGTATAGTTTGAAGGTCTTGTCAGCTTAGATCTTGGATCAAGATCACCTGTTGGTAGAATATCTGTAGACCCTAAAATATTCTCATAAGATTGTTAAAATAATTGGTAACTAAATCATGATCAAATAGTCAGTCAGGACTAGAACCAGTTACACTGGATGTGTGTTCATTGAAAGTCACATTGACTGACTCTTCAACAATCCTGGTTCTGAGATTGTATACTCTATAAGCCTTAGCATGGGAAGAGTACCCAATGAAATGTACATTATCAGATTTCTTAGCAAATTTGGCAATTTGATTTTTGATATTCAAGATGGTGGAAGGACATCCAAAAGACCTAAAAAACCAATGAAAGGTTTCCTCTTGTACCAAAGCTCATAAGGAGTCTTACCATGTGTCTTAACTACTAAAACTATGTTTTGCACATAGCAGGCAGTGTTTACCGCCTCTGCCCAGAAAGTGATAGGCAGTTTAGAATCAGACAACATAGTTCTTTCAGCTTCAATAAGTGTCTTGTTTCTCCATTCGTTAGTGATTCTTATCATGCCTAGCATCTCCAACCTTTGCATCGTAAATCTTCACAACCTTCATTACGGCAAGAACAATTTTTAGATCGGTTGCCCCTTTATAACGTACAAACCCAAAATGTTTCATACTTAAATTCTTTTTTTCTAGCAACGTATGCATCTTTGATATCGCCAAACAAATGAAAGGCTTTCCATAACAGTGAGCTTAAAACACCACCTTAAAGATTGGAGATGTAGAAAGTTGTAATTCTTTTTTGAAATGCCACACTATTGTTTCTTCGCCTATGTCGAAATTTCGTCTATCCTCCTACATTACTTCTGTCAATTACTTACCGACTAAAGTTTCATTAATGTCTAAAAAGGTAATGTTGCATGTCCCTTCTGCAGCCTTTGTGGGGACTATCCTGAGATCTCGGACCATCTTTTCTTCAGCTATGATTTTTTTCAATCTTGCTAGGACTATATTTTCCAATGGTGAAATATCTTTGATCTATTTTTATTTTTATAGTTAGAGATGCTATTAATATTAATAAGTACTCTCCTGGTTCAAAGTTGAGAAACATAGTTGTTCACTCTATAATTTTTATAGCATTATGGGTCATTTGAAAAGCACAAAATAATCTTATCTTCAACCAAGTTCAGATCTCTTCCTGCTATCTAATTAAATAATCAAGGTCATAGGGTTCCTTTAGACAAAAAACATGTCAAAAATAAAATCCTTAACGTGGAAACAATGATGTAATTATCTATGTACACTAATTTGTAGTTTTCTTGGTATGTCTTGATTTTTGTATTTTGTTTCTATATCTTTTGCTAATTCTTTTTAGCTACTTACTATAATTGTTGTAACACCCGGTTATTTCTTTAAAGATAAGAAAGAAAATAAAGAATAAAAGTGAAGGAAAAGAAAGAAATACAATTTTACTCAAGCTAAAGGGTAAAAAGTGTCCAAAAGGACAAAAGTTTAAAAGTTGGTGAATAAAGGCGGTATGGCCGCCCATTTGTTGCACACTTCACTTGTCATCGGGTTTTTAAAGAGAGAAGTAGAAAGCTTTTGGGTTTTTGAAGAACAAGAGCAGGAAGTCGAATTCAAGGTGTTGAACTTGTAGCGAACGGGTTTTGAAGAAGTCATACCCAAGAGATTGCTAAGGTGAGTTCTAGAACCCCCTTTTTACTTGTTTTTAAATTGCTTTGGGGCTATAAATGCATGTATGAACGTTTTTATAAAGTTGGGTTTTATACCCGTATGTTTATGTGTATGTGTTTGCAGGTGGGCTTTGATTTTAGGCTATGTACGTGTATGATGATGTTATGGTTGTGTTTTTAAGGCTTAGGACGTATGATTTAAGCTTAGAACATGATAGGTGATGATTGGGAACTGAATTACGATGTTTAAGTGTGTTATAGACTGCCATGCGCCTAAACAGTGGCTCATGCGCCCAACAGAAATAACTGCCTAAGTGTTCTCATGCGCCCAAAATCTCATACGCCCAAATAGTACTCATGCACCTAGAAATAGGCTGAAATTTCTAAGTGTTCAGACGCCCAGGATTCCCATGTGCCTAGGCACTCATGCGCCTGCATAGTGCCCATGCGCCTAGAATTTCCCAGAAAGTTGCTCATGAGCCCCAATAGTGCCGATGCGCCTGAAAGTTGCCTATGCGCCTAAGTATCCCCCATGCGCCTGAAAGGCCATGCGCCCGTATAGTGCTCATGCGCCAGCATAGTGCCCATGCGCCTAAAGGCTTAGATTATTTTTTTTTATTTTTGGGGGAAAAAGTGTAATGTAGGCTTTGACTTAGGAGGTTCCTGGGGCTATGTAAGTTGACTTTTTGAAGTCATAGGTGATGTGATGGGCGATGTATGATATGGTTTGATGATGTATGATTGATGCTTATGCATGATGGCATGTATGATGTATGTTATGTATGTATGATGGTGCCTTGTATGGTGATGCCCCGTATGGTTATGTTTATGTTCCTTGTTATGTATGTTATTTTGCTAAGGCTTTACGTTGAATGTTTATGAATGAAATAAGAAGTATTATGTGACATAAAGTGAAAGATAATGAAAAGAGAAGCATAATGAAAGAATGCATGCATTAATGAATGAATGAAAGTAAGAAAGTCTTGCAAGTAATGTATGGAGGTTCACACCTAATGAAGGGTGCTAGCTCAACTATGTGCGGGTTAGCTACCATAGAAGGATGCACACTTGGGTCTAATCCTTGTGATTGACCGTATGTATGGGATCCTTGCCGCTTGCTCCCAGGTACTGGAGTCAGCTTCGTGCACAATGTTCGAGGTCTATGAAAGACCTCCGGCCCAGTAACCAGTTTCGTGCACAATATTCGGGGTATAACGTATGGCATTGGTCCGGAATGAAAGAGAAAAGATAAGTGGTGAATGTACTTGCCCTAGGTACTAGAGTCAGCTTCATGCATAATGTTCGAGGTCTATGAAAGACCTCAGGCCTAGTAACCATCTTCGTGCATAATGTTCGGGGTATTGTACATGTCATCGAAAGTAATGAACGTACAAATGAAAGTAAGAAAGTTATGTATGAAAGTGAACGAAAGTGAATAATAATGATGTATGACGAATGAATGAAAGTTAACGAATGAATGATCAAGATAATAATGATATTATCTATGTGTACGTATGATGTGTGATCATGTGCGAAAGTAAAGAACAGTTTTAAATGATAGTAAAGTTTGTTTTATTTTAAAACTAGAACTCACTTAGAAAGGCTGACTTTTTTGTGTTTCCAGTTGGCAGGTAAGGGTTGCTGAGGATGGCACGGGGTGGCTACTTGGCTCATTTTGGATGGCATCCCCCTGTATAATGTTTTTGCATTGTAATGCGAACAAACGATGTTTTATAATGAATGTTGTATTAATTTGTAAAAGCATTTATAATGAAATGAAATGTTGTTTTAATGTTTCCGCTGTAATGTTTTATTTAAGTTAATATAAATATATGTTTTATGTGCAATGAATGGAAAGTTGTAAGCATCCCAGGAACAGGCCATTGCAAGTTGGTATCCGAGCCAAAGTTTAAGTGAAACGGGTAAATTTTCAAAAGAAACCTAAACTTAAACTGAAAATGGGATGGAAAGGGAAGGGATGCCAGTCTAAGTAGTTATGTGCCATCAGGTATTTTCTTAATGTTAACCGGCATTACGTGCGCATGCTATCTAATCTGTGTGCTTTTAGTAGATATAGATATTGATGTAGTCAGTATAAGAGATGCTTGGGGTACGAAGAGTAAAGTAGGTGGCTGATCACAATTGGCCACTGTAATTAGGGACTTACTATACTTCACATAAACTGAGCTATTCCCTTGAATGATCGTGTTAGTGTTTTAATATTATAAAGTGTTTAGAGGATGGCCAGTGGTAGATCATTAAAAGCTTCACGTGGGGGAGGTCGTGGTGGATGTGGTGCTGAACCACATGCTACAAGAGGAAAGCCTAGGGCCGAAGAGGTGGTTCATGAAGAACCCGAGACCCCTCGTCCGGAGGCTGGGGATGAGAGTGCTAACTTAAGAGCCTCAGTGAAAGAGGCCGTTGTTGAGGAGGTGCATCAGGTCATGCAGACGATTCTACCATTTGTGGTGCCTAAAGTGATTAAGGTTGTATGGGAAGAGGAAAGAAGGGAGAGGAATAGGTCCTCGGGAGGACGCGAGAAACCGGAGACTGAGATGGTTCTCTCTGATGATGAGGAGGAGGAAGAAGAGTCTACGCCGGAGGCGGCATGAGGCTGCAACTATGGGGCATTTCAAAGGTGCAAGCCCCATACCTTTGACGACAACGGTACTGCTGCTGCTGCTCACCGATGGGTGAGAGAGATAGAGGCGGTACTCGATATTAGCGAGTGTCGGGAAGACCAGAAGGTGAAGTTCGCTACCCACTCATTTGTGGACTCAGCTTTGTGCTGGTAGGACAATATTGTTCAAGCTGAGGGTAGCCGGGCTATCGGAAGAATGAGGTGGCCGAAGCTAAAGAAGTTGGTGATCAAGGAGTTCTGCCCTCATCAGGGAAATGGATAAGGTGGAAAGGGAGTTCCTACAGCTGGAGGCGGGAACCATAACACATCAGCAATACACCACCAACTTCAATGAGATGGCACGGCTAGTGCCGGATCAAGTGACACCCTTGTTATGAAAGATTAAGAGATACATCCAAGGGCTACCGACGGATATCCTTACGCACATGATCGCTGCCCGACCGAGCACGTTTAGGTCGGCAATCGACTTGGCGGGGAGGTTGTATGATGAAAGGACCGTGGTGGTGGCTAAAGTCGGCAAGAAAGGTGGTGGTGATCAGAATTGGAATGGGAAGCGGGTTGGAGATGGCGGGGCCACTCCAAGTAACAAATGTGCGTGGGTAGATGACCGACGTGTGGTCACGTTCGGTGTGGGGCTAAGAAGGTATGGTAAGTGTGGAAAGGAACACACTGGAGAGTGTAGATGGGGTGTGAATGTGTGCTTCGAGTGTGGGAAGCCTGGTCATATGGCGAGGCAATGCAAGGCAGGGAGGTGTTTTAATTGTGGTGGGGAGGTCCACATGAGCAGGGACTGCTAGAAGCCAAGGGCTGAAGGTTCGGGAGTGAAAAAGGCTGGAGGAGAAGGGCAGAGGGCGAGTGCCAGAGTGTTCATGATGATGCAGGAGGAGGCTAGGACGGACCCCGATGTTGTGTCAGGTATGTTTCTTGTAAACCAAACTTTAGCCTTTGTGTTATTTGATTCTGGTGCTAGTAAGAGTTTTATTTCTACTTCTTTTTGTGTTAAATTGCCTGTTAGTAGTAAGAATATAGATACGCCCTTCGATGTAGAAACTACCATAGGTAAGTCTATCAGGATCTCGGAGATGATAAAACGTTGTGATGTAGAATTAGAAGGTCACAAGCTCCCTGTTAGACCATTCGTCATGACCTTAGGCGGATTTGACGTAGTCCTACGAATGGATTGGTTGGAGGACTACAAGGCGAATATTGTGTGCCGTAGGAAGATGATTTGGTTGCCAGCGCCTAGCGGGAGTTCGGTGACGGTTTATGGTGATCGAGTCACTACGATTCCGAAAGTGATTTAAATGTCGGTGGCAGGAAAGTGCATGAGGCGTGGATGTAGTGCTTACTTGGCATACGTAAAGGACGTGGATACACCAACACCACAACTGTCTTCTGTACCGGTGGTGTGTGACTTTCTAGATGTGTTTCCCGAAGACTTACCAGGAGTGCCACCTGACTGCGAGATCGAGTTCCAGATTGACTTGATATAGGGTGCCCAACCTGTTGCTAAGGCACCGTATCGGTTTTCTCCAACCGAGATGAAGGAATTGATGGAGCAACTACAGGAGTTGCTTGATAAGGGGTTCATTAGACTGAGTATCTCACCTTGGGGTGCTCCGCTCTTATTTGTAAAGAAGAAAGACGATAGTATGAGGATGTGCATAGACTACTGTGAGTTGAATAAACTTACAATGAAAAATTGGTACCCCCTACCGAGAATTGATGACCTATTTAATCAGCTTCAGGGTGCCAGTTGGTTTTCGAGGATAGACCTTCGATATGGCTACCATCAGTTGAAAGTGAAGGAACAAGATATTCCTAAAACAGCTTTTCGCACTTGTTATGGACACTACGAGTTTCTTGTTATGTCTTTTGGTTTGACCAACGCGCTAGCTGTTTTTTTGGATATGATGAATCGAGTGTGTCAGCCGATGTTGGATAAATCAGTGATTGTGTTTATTGATAATATCTTGATTTATTCGAAGAGTGAGATAGAGCACGCCGGTCACATTCGGGAGGTTTTGAAGACGTTGAGAAAAGAGAAGTTGTATGCCAAGTTCTCCAAGTGCGCGTTCTAGTTATGCGAAGTCCAGTTCTTGGGTGATGTAGTGAATCCTAAAGGGGTTATGGTGGACCTGGCAAAGGTGGAGGCGGTGATGCAATGGATGTCTCCAAAGACGCCATCCGGGATTCATAGTTTCTTGGGTTTGGCGGGCAATTACAGATGGTTTATTCAAGACTTTTCTAAGAACACTTCTCCACTAACCAAGCGAACCCGGAAATATGTGAAATTTGTATGGGGTCAGGATCAAGAGAAGGCATTTGAGGAGTTAAAGGTGAGATTGACTCAAGCTCCTGTCTTATCGTTACCCGATAGAAGCGAAGATTTGGTGGTTTATTTGGATGCTTCCTACTCGGGGTTAGGATGTGTGTTGATGCAGAGAGGAAAGGTTATAGCCTACGCATCCCAACAGTTGAAAGTTCATGAGGTTAATTATCCTACTCATGATTTGGAGCTAGCAGCTTTGGTCTTCGCGTTAAAGATTTGAAGGCACTACTTATACTTGACAAAGTGCACCATATTCACTTACCACAAAAGCTTGAAGTACTTCTTCGAGCAAAAAGATTTGAACTTGAGGCAGAGGCAATGGTTGGAGATCATAAAAGACTACGATGGCGAGATCCATTACCATCCGAGCAAAGCCAACGTGGTGGCAGACGCCCTTAGCCGAAAGGAGAGACCCGAGCCGATTCGGGGAAAGGCTTACGAGTTGGTCATGACCTCCGAGGTGATGAAGCAAGTCAAGGAGTTTCAAGATGAGGCATTGAAAGAAGATCATCTTAACTCTAAAAGAATGAGAGGTCTGGTCACTGAGTTGGGTGAGAACACACTCGGTGTTAGGACCCGATTCGGATGGATGTGGATTCCACGTTTTGCGGATCTACGTTGAAAGATTATGCATGAAGCTCACAAAACTCAGTACGTCATTCATCCCGGTGCTACGAAGATGTATCAATATATGAAGAAAGATTATTGGTGGCCAGGTATGAAGCGTGACGTAGTAGAGTACGTGAGTAAGTGCCTTACTTGCTTGCAGGTGAAGGTGGAGCATCAGAAGCCGTATGGGAAGATCCAACCTTTGGATATACCAGAGTGGAAATGGGAGCACATCATTATGGATTTTATTACAAAGCTACTGCATACCGCACGATGATATGATGCTATATGGGTGATAGTTGATCGCTTGATGAAGAGCGCTCACTTCCTACCGATCCATGACATATTCTTCCGAGAGGTTGGTGGATCTATTCAGCAAAGAGATTGTAACTCGTTATGGTGTGCCGGTGTCTATTGTGTCTGATCATGACACCCGGTTTACATCTAAATTTTGGAAACATTCCACGATGCGATGGGGACGAGGTTACATATTAGCACGGCTTATCATCCTCAGATCGATGGTCAGTCAGAAAGGACCATTCAGACACTGGAAGATATGCTTCGGGTATGTGTCATTGATTTTGGGGGAAGTTGGAATGACCACTTACCATTAGTTGAGTTCTCATATAACAATAGCTATCATGCCAGCATTGGTATGCCCCCTTATGAGATGCTATACGGTAGGAGATGAAGAATGCCCGTGTGTTGGGGCGATATTGACCATAAAGAGTTAGGGAGCATCGAAGTGATAGAGGCTACGACTAAGAAACTGGAAAGGATCAAAGCCTTTATGAAGGCAGCTAAAGACAGGCAAAAGTCGTATGTTGATGAATGACATAGACCGATTGAGTTCCAGGTGGGTGATAGAGTTATGTTGAAAGTCTCGCCTTGGAAAGGTATCATTCGATACAGAAAGCGGGGCAAGTTGAGCCCCAAATACATAGGGCCTTTCCGAATCATTGCTCGAGTAGGGGAGGTGGCCTATAGATTGGAGCTACCGGATGAGTTAAGTGGAATTCACCTGACATTCCATGTATCTCATCTGAGAAAGTGTTTAGCAAACGAAAGTATGGTTGTACCACTGGAGGATATCGAGGAAGATGAACGACTCAATTACGTGGAGCAACCAGTGGCGATCATTGATCGAAAAGAGAAGAGATTAAGGTCTTGTGCACGTACAGTGGAAGCACATGAAGGGATCTGAGTCTACGTGAGAGATGGAAGAGGAGATGAGGCAGCATTACCCACGATTGTTTGAGGAATAACAGGTTTCGGGGATAAAACCTATATAAGGGGGGTGGACTTATAACACGTGGTTATTTCTTTAAAGATAAGAAAGAAAAGAAAGAATAAAAGTGAAGGAAAAGAAAGAAATACAATTTTACCCAAACTAAGGGGTAAAAAGTGTCCAAAAGGACAAAAGTTTAAAAGTTGGTGAATAAAGACGGTATGGCCGCCCATTTGTCGCACATATAACTTGTCATCGGGTTCTTAGAGAGAGAAGCAGAAAGCTTTCGGATTTTTGAAGAACAAGAGCAAGAAGTCGAATTCAAGGTGTTGAACTTGTATCGAACGGGTTTTGAAGAAGTCATACCCAAGAGATTGCTAAGATGAGTTCTAGAACCCCCTTTTTACTTGTTTTTAAACTGCTTTGGGGCTGGAAATGCATGTATGAATGTTTTTATAAAGTTAGGTTTTATACCCGTATGTTTATGTGTATGTGTTTGCGGGTGGGGTTTGATTTTGGCTATGTATGTGTATGATGATATTATGGTTGTGTTTTTAAGGCATAGAACGTATGATTAGAGCTTAGAACATGATAGGTGATGATTGGGAACTGAATTATGATGTTTAAGTGTGTTATAGACAGCCATGCGCCTAAACAGTGGCTCATGCGCCCAACAGAAATAACTGCCTAAGTGTTCTCATGCGCCCAAAACCTCATATGCCCAAATAGTACTCATGCGCCTAGACATAGGTTGGAATTTTCTAAGTGTTCAGACGCCAAGGATCTAATGCGCCTAGGCACTCATGCGCCTGCATAGTGCCCATGCGCCTAGAATTTCCCGGAAATGACTAAGTGTTGCTCATGCGCCCCAATAGTGCCGATGTGCCTGAAAGTTGCCCATGTGCTTAAGTGTCCCCCATGCGCCTGAAAGGCCATGCACCCACATAGTGCTCATGTGTCTGCATAGTGCCAATGCGCCTAAAGACTTAAATTATTTTTCTAATTTTTGGGGAAAAAGTGTAATGTAGGCTTTGACTTGGGAGGTACCCGAGGGCTATATAAGTTGACTTTTTAAAGTCATAGATGATGTTATAGGCGATGTATGATATGGTTTGATGATGTATGATTGATGCTTATGCATGATGGCGTGTATGATGTATGTTATGTATATATGATGGTGCCTTGTATGGTGATGTCCTGTATGGTTATGTTTATGTTCCTTGTTATGTATGTTATTTTCCTGTGGCTTCACGTTGAATGTTTATGAATGAAATGAGAAGTATTATGTAACGCAATGAAAGAATGCATGCATTAATGAATGAATGAAAGTAAGAAAGTCTTGGTAGCAACGTATGGAGGTTCACACCCAATGAAGGGTGTTAGCTCAACTGTGTGCGGGTTAGCTACCTTATAAGGATGCACACTGGGTCTAATCCTTGTGATTGACCGTATGTATGGGATCCTTGCCGTTTTCCCCAGGTATTGGAGTCAGCTTCATGCATAATGTTCGAGGTCTATGAAAGACCTCAGGCCCAGTTTTCAGTTTCATGTATAATGTTCGTGGTATAGCGTATGGCATTGGTCCAGAATGAAAGAGAAAATATAAGTGGTGAATGTACTTGCCTAGGTACCGGAGTCAGCTTCGTGCATAATGTTCGAGGTCTATGAAAGATCTCAGGCCCAGTAACCAGCTTCGTGCACAATGTTCGAGGTATTGTACATGTCATCGAAAGTAATGAACGTACGAATGAAAGTAAGAAAGTTATGTATGAAAGTGAAGGAAAGTGAATGATAATGACGTACGACGAATGAATGAAAGTTAACGAACGAATGATGAAGATAATATTGATATTATCTATGTGTACGCATGATGTGTGATCATGTGCGAAAGTAAATAATGGTTTTAAACGAAAGTAAAGTATGTTTTATTCTAAACTAGAACTCACTCAGCAACGTTGGCTTTTATGTGTTTCTAGTTGGCAGGTAAGGATTGTTGAGGATGACACGTGGCGACTACTTGGCTCATTTTAGATGGAATCCCCTTGTATAATGTTTTTGTATTGTAATGCGAACAAACGATATTTTATAATGAATGTTGTATTAATTTGTAAAAGCATTTATAATGAAATGAAATGTTGTTTTAATGTTTTTGCTGTAATGTTTTATTTAAGTTAATGTAAATATATGTTTTATGTGCGATGCATGACCAGCTGTAAACATCCCGAGAACGGGGCATTACAATTGCTTTGCTGGCCATTCAAAATAAATATAACCACCAAGAAATTCAGCAAACAATTGCATGAATATGCATCAATTACAATTGTTGTTTTCATATCCAGCCCCCACTATCACCAATGGATGGTCCGCATTCCTGATTGGATTTTCCAAGAATCAATGACTGCATACCGTTCGACTCTTCGTATATTTGAGTTCCTATGTGGTAAATTTTAGTAATCTTTGCCATAAACAAAAACGAGAAAAAAGCCACGTATTTTGTCATCAAGTTGTCGATTTGGCGTAATTGAGAGTTTGATTATCTAAGAATTGAGGCCCAACAGTCCAAATCTAGCCCAATATATAAATACTTTTTCTAAAAAATGCCCCCCCTTTTTTTGAACCCCAAGCCCTAGCTTGGGCCCTATATACTAATGGGCTGCTAATGTGATATAGACTAGTTGGACGAGTGTTATTAGAAGGTAAATTTTATGACCCGGAGACAACCCATTTGCTCTTTCAAACTAGTATGCATTACTAGAAAAACTACAATAGATGACAGGTAATGTGTGTCATCTTTGGGGTTAGATGACGCACATATGTACGTCAAGAAAGGGGTAATCATAAATAAAAGATGACACGCATCTTCACATCATCTTTTTATGACGTGCATTTTATGATGGGCAATAGATCACACGCATTTCGTGTCATGGAAGAGATGGTCATAAATAACAAGATGACGAGCATGCATTTGTCATCTTTGTGAATTTTATGACACATTCAAAATGATAGATAATGCCCATCATTAACAAAACTGATCATTAACAAAACTGATCACTAACAAACTTAGATGTTGGGTAAAGAAATGAAAAACAAAACACAAAAAAAACAGATGATAGTAATAATATCAAGAAAGAGAAGCAAGAAATAAACATACATTGAGGTTGTTTGGCAACCTTGTGTTAAATCATTAACAAACCCGATTGAATAAAAAGTATTGTCTACTTAGTCGATATATCTTAGAACTTAACCATTGAGTGGCTACATCAACCATTAAGGGGTGTTTTTAGGTGACCATGACACACATATCTTTCACCGATTTAGATGTAGCATTTCAATAAATCGATTAAAAACTACCAAACAATCCTTATTAAATGAAGAAAGATAAGCGTAAAATGTAAAGGAGTGTTTATAGAATTATAAAAAAGTATACCCTCATTACATATTTATTATAAATTAATATATTAATTTGTTTTACTAAAAGCTTATGCCATAAAACTAAAAATTCTTAATTAAATTTTTTACTATTATGAGCTAATAATCCAAAGATAATGGTGACAAGGGTAAAAAGCTAGTAAAATGATCATAAATCCACTAATTTGGCTCTAGATCAGATCTACAATAGGAACCTTTAGATTTCAACAGCTTTTTTATATACATTTTACATTGCCTCTACAACAATAGCCTCTATATTTTGGACCTCTAGCCAGGAACTAAGAAACTGAAATGGAATTAGACAAAAATTCTATTCAGACGTAATTAAGATCAGAGGGCTATGATCTGAAAACTCTCTTTGCGGAAACTTCAAAACTGTATTAGGCAAATTACACATGGAATTTGAGCATACCAAAGATTTATTAATCATATGAAGATTTGACAAGTCATCTGACATATAAATAAAGTTACAACCCCCACCTTATATTCACATGATCCTCCCTCTTCGATAAAGGAGTTGAAACACAGTGCTTGCAAGACATTAAACACAAATTAAATATTTCTTCCTATAAACGTTACCTTAAGAAAAAAATTAACCTTAAAAAAATAGAACCTTTTTGCAAATATATCTTTGAATAAACTTAATTGTGCATGATACACCGTAATTTTTCAATATATATCATTAATTATTACTTGTTTGTGCATGTATAGATCCTTTGTGGTTGGTTTAGAATTGTAGAATAATATTCCCATCATGAGTTCTTATAAAATTGGTAGAATTCTTAGGAGGATCAATGAAGTAGATGGTAGAGGACATACGGGCTTCACATTGTTAACCCATCCCATTCCATGAAAATTTGAGCCTAGTTGAGAAATTTACACTATACTTTTATTTGCTATATTCTTTGCATAATGAGGGTTACCATAACGTGCATTAATATTAGAATTCATGTAATTGATGCATGCTAATATCATGAACAAGTATATGCATAAACATAAACATGATAGAGGCATTTGGATACACCAATTGTTTAAACCTATTTCATTTAAATCATTTACCTTACTATTTCCCGTTAGAAACCATGTCGAGCCCCAACTTTTCAATTGAATGAGCCTGAAATAATTAACCCATGAAGCCTTGGCCTTTTTTTGAACCCTCAAGTGATGAAGTCCAATTCATGACACGTCTAGAATTCTTGTCTTTAGTATTAGTTCAATTATCTTTTGCTTAAAAAACCACTAAATGTGCTGTCTAAATGACCAAAGTATGAAGCAACAAAAATAGTATAAAAGTTTGCAATATGGTTGTATTTAGAGGATATAGTTGATAGTAATAAATCTAGAATGACTAAATTAGATTTCATACTCTGAATTCTTTCATCTTACCTTCTTCTTTAGCCTAACAATACAACTCATGAAGGACCTCTTAATATATACATTACATTGTGTTAATTGATGGCGATGCAATTGATATATGAGCTTATGAGAAGGATGTGCATTACTGGTTTTGAGTGTTTCATATATACTAGTATATGATAACTAGTCAAGAAAAGAAATCAAGAGGAGTGTTCATTGTAAGATATATGAATGCGTAAATTTTGGAAGCAAGGGGTGAAGTTATACCAATGAAGGTGATTTTATGTTTAAAACATTAGTGCTACTACATGTTGGGATGTGAATCTTCAATGATGAAAGTTCAAAACTGAGACTTTAACTCACACAAAGTTGTAATAATTTAGCTTGTGATTAATTAGGGTGGAGAGTTGCAAGGAAGTTGTTTAAGGATAAACAAAAGCTTAAGTATGGGATGTGATCATGTGAATATGTTTTAGAGTTTGATTGAGCAAAATATGTCATTTTACATTGTTGTTATTATGGAATTATTTACTTTGATTGTGTTTTGTTCATAGGCGTTAAAGCCTAAAAGTAACTTAATTGGAAGCAAAAAAAGCAAAACACTATAAGGACTGAAGTGGTAAATGTTAAAAGTTAAAGAAAGGCATAATGAGAGGCATGCCGGCGTATAATACGCCAGGTATGGGTGTATGATACGTCGCTTGACATATCGGCGATGTAGTTACGGACGTATTTGAAAAATAGGACATAAAGTTGGGCATAGAAGAATAGTGATGGACGTATGTATCCCTATGGTTGGCGTATTTATGGATCTATTTGACAACATGTTTAATCATATCATTAGTAAAACTTTAAAAACTCAAATATCCAGATTTGTAAAGCTGGTGTGCAGGACCGTTGAAGGCTTTGCAATTTATAACACAACAACACAAAGAGGAGAGCAACTCAAACTCAATCAAACAGTGAACTGGATTAACCACACAGGATGACACTAAGAACACAAGTAATTATAAGAGACAGAACCAAAAGAACACAACACGAGGAAATGGGTTTTCAAGATTGCAGTATATTGCTTTCTCAGGTTCTATTACAAGTGTTACAAAGCATATTCTAAAGATACAAGAACAAGAGAATACTTATACTACATCCTACAACCCAGCCATACTATGAAAGCCAGGCTGGATACAATTGACTAGACACACAACGGAATCAATTGTAGAGTCAAAAGGCAGATTGCCTTTTGACTTGTGACTAT
>BJCM01094001.1:0-10548 GCA_018326385.1 Flaveria bidentis | reverse complement strand
TATATATATGCATGATACGTGTGCATGCTTGCATGCATGCATAGAAACTTATGTATGCATGAGTTCATATGCTTAAACATCTCATGATAGATATTATTTGATCAATTATCTCAACATTATAACACCAAACAAACACCAAATAAAATGAGAAACAACCAAACTAAACATCACAATACAAAGGTGACAGCAAGGAAACTTGATACCAAAACAAAAACCAAACAAACCTTAAACACTTAAGCATCAACATAAGCATCAAAATAAGCTCCAAGTCTCGGCTCATTATGGAATTAAGCCAACCAATTAAAATCTAAACTTGGTGATTAACCTTCTAATCGGTTAGGACACTAAGAATTCCTCCATACCTGCTACCTAGACATTAAGAAACACCAAGCATGCTTGAAGCTTGACACCTAAACACTAGACCTAGCGTATTCATAATCCTAAGAGTAGAGGTGATGATTACCCACCATTAATGGTTCGGCCGGTGACCATTATAACCACCATCACCTCTCGGTCACACCACAACCGCATACCACCACCATTTTCACACCATCACCACTAACACTCTCGGCTCAACCATAAATCACAACCATCACCACCACCTTCTACTCTCTCTCGAACACTATACTAGCCTACCTCATCCAAAGCCTCATATGATCATCATCTTCCAAACCATTTTGCAAGGAATCAAGATCACCAAGGTCTACGATTGACATCCCAACTGATTTACCAAGGAGTTAGATACTATCATCAAATTTCTTTTTATTCTCTCCTTCTGTCAAGGTTCCATCCTCTAATCCATAACTGGCTAAGTTGCAAGATATATTATGTGTACTAACAAACACATATAACCAACCCTTTTGGTTAAGCATTCAAGTTCTTCACAAAACTTTACAAACACTTCACCTTTATAAAAAATCAGTAAGAAAGATTCAAAAATCTAGAAAATATTGTAAACCAAGAATTAGACAAAAAGGTTACAAATAAAGGGTTGGAATTATGTGAATTCTTGATAAATTTGGTTTGTTATTTAAATGACTATGATTGTGGGAATAAATATTGATAACATGTTGGAAATATTAGGAAATAACATTCTACAAAAGATGGTGTGTTTATGATAGGTAAAATAGTTTATATAAATTATTTAAGTTATTAAAAGAAAATTATCAACTGGAGAAGCCAATTTAGGTAAAGAGCTGGAAAAAGTACATGATGATTCTTATAATTTATGGTACCTATATTTTAAATTTCTTGATTTAATTTGAAGTTATGCTTGAGTTATACATTTTTAAAGAATCTATAATTCAAAAATCAGGAAAAGTAACTAAACTATAAGATAAATAATGAAAATTTTGTACAAAATCTTATATCTTGATTAGCACAGTCCGTATAAAATCAAGAATTTTTAGAGATGTTTTGATATTTTTACTGATTATTGTCAAAATGGTAAAAATCATAAATAGGGGTTTTGTTATGAATTAATACTCCTGGAATTTATGAAGGTATATGAATTTTGTTATATGGATTCTGATAAATTTTGGTGAATTTTAAAAACCCATAAGTATTTTTCTAGTTTATTCAAGTATTGTAAAAATTCTAGGAAATCAATTGCAACTAATTGATATATAAAACTTTGGCATTATAAAATAAATTGTTGTATTTTTCTACTATAGAAATATCATAACATATGGGTAAATATAACTGCTGTTTTAAATTTTATAATCTAAGGTGCTCAAAACTTTACAGAAATGATATTTATTTCAAACCTATAAATATTTTTATAGAGTACATGCTGTAATAAAAGATGAAACTCATAACTCCATTTTGTACTTATAAGTTTGTAGGGGAAAACATACTGTTTTGAGATTGATGCATATATATAAGATTTTGAAATATAATGTCAGTTATGTTACAAAAATTAATTCCGATGTGGGACCGTTGGATAATATAGGTAGCACTACTTAGGAAATTATTTCTTGCACCAACAGGATGAGTGTTGTGATGCTATATTATCTGATTTTATGATTTATATTTGATAGTTATGAATCACCTGTTTATAAGTAGGTTTGGTTGTAATCTTATTTATGTTGTATTAGTATATGTATTTTAATCAGAAATTAAACCTATGATATCACCAACTTCTTGTTGATTGTTTTGAGTATGCTTTTGCAGGAAATCATCATGTCTAACAACATTATGTTCTCATTTGATGTATATAATGGTTGGGGTAAAGTTGTGAGAAAAGTTTGTGTAAATCTAACTGTTAATCTATACGATCTTAGCTTATCGGTGGATGCTCACTTCCATCGTCTCTGAAGATGTAGCAGTTAGATTAATATGTTTTTTTGTAATAGGATTATATTAAATTTTGTGTATTAATGTTAATGTAACCCAGACTAGTATTATGTATGAAATATGTTAATGTATTATATTTTTACGTGTTGTTTATTTATTTTCTGATCAATGCATTTTGAACAAGCTAGTCACATTTAAAGCATTCCACGCTTAATCCAGAATGTGACACTCATGGCCAGAACAGATGATACCAAGGTATATGAACATCCTTGTACTCCAGCTTGCATTGCTAAGGCTAAGTTATAACAGGACTACAATATGGAAATTAAATCTGATTTCGAGTCTTTAAATATCTTAAAATCTGATTTTAAAAGGGCTGAAACTGACTATCAAAAGAAAATTGATGAGTTAGAGAAAACTTTATCCTTGTTAATATCCAAATTATCTGAGGCTCAAGCCTAGCTTGTCATAGCTGAGGCTCAAGGCAGGAAGCATGTTATCTCAGAGTAAAACTTCCAAGCCATTCTTGTATCATCCTCTCACTCAAAACTTTGATATCAAAACAAAGGTAGGTTAGGAACCAATGAAATTGCTCCACCACACTCTTATGAGTCTATTAGACAACCGAGATGTGGTACTGAAGAGCAAGAGGATCCATCTACTAACCCACCTTCCCATGAGTCAAAGAGTGATACAACTTTGGAGACCATCACAGGGAAGAAACAGGTAAACCAAACCCCTCTTACTAGTGATGACCAACCCCTAACCACCAAAGCCAAAAGAAGCCGGGCTAAGTCAGCTAGAAAAACTGCCAAGAAAGTGGCTAGATCTAAGCTGAAGATTGACCCAAAGCAAAAGGGTGTGTTCATCTTAGCTGGATTCCAGGTGGTGGGAACTTCTAATCCTGGAAAACTATGTAGTAACAACACTCCTATCCAACTAAAGGATCATAAGACAAAGGGAAAGACTGCTGATAAAGATAAGAAGAACATGAAACAAGAATCTTCAAGTTCCAGAAGACTAACATTGCCTGCATAATGTGTGGTCTCCAAAACCACATGGAAAAAGATTGTTACTACAATCTTGCTAGCACACATTATGCAAACAATGTTAAACGAGAAGGAATAGGGAAGGTTTCTCATTTAGACCCTATCATATGGTTCAAGTGATAAAAAAGGAAAAGCTTGTTTTAAAGTAAGGTTGCTTTCGGAAGAAAGACTTTCTTCCGAAGGGAAAATGGCTTCAGAAGTTAAAGCTGTTAAGACTCAAAAACAACAAAATAGTCCCCTTGAAACCATCCCAGAAGAAGACTGCTTCGGAAGAAAAGATGGTGAAGACTTCTTCCGAAAAGAAAGAAGCTTCGGAAGAATGTCAAGGTGCTCAAGCTTAATCAAGCTCATCCTTAATGATCAACCAAGGGATAGAATGAAAGATCAAAGAAGATGTAGCAGCCCAAGCCTCTTCTTCATAACTACATATTGATCCCCTATGCATAAATATTGGTTCAATATCATCCTCATCATTAGAAAAGCCTAAGACCAACAAGGATTGGTTTTTCAATTAAAACTAACTTTTTCACCTTATGTGCAGGTTCTTCCATATGACAACAACAATAATATGTGGATTGTAGATGGTGGATGCTCCAGGCACATGACAGGGAACAAATCTCTTCTTCATCAATTTCAACATTTTGATGGAGGTCCTATTCAATTTGGAGGTGAGGCTGGAGGATACATTTTTGGCAGAGGAAGTGTATCCAACAACAAGTTATAAGTTGATAAAGTACACTTTGTCAAACAGCTTGAACACAACCCCTTAAGTGTTTCTCAATTCTATGATCAAAAGCATCAAATGATTTTCATAAAACATGAGTGCATTATCCTCAGACCAAGGATGACCATTCCTCAGGAATTGGTGCTTCTTAGATCTCCCAAGAAAGGGGATATGTACAAGCTAGATATGAACAATGCTTCCCCACTGGGTGAAGTATCATGCTTTCTTTCCAAAGAAGATAGTGATGAGTCAACACTATGGCATAAATGTATGTGTCATGTAAATTTTAAAACCATGAACAAATTGGTTAAAAGTAACTTACTATATGGTTTTCCTAAAAAGAAATTTTTCTACAAAGATAAGCGTGTTGCATGCCTGAAAGGGAAGCAACACAAAGCATCTCATAAGTCCAAAGTTTTTAACTCTATCACCACTCCATTACACTTATTGCACATGGATCTATTTGGTCCCACAACTATAATGAGCATTGAAAGGAAATCATACTGCCTGTGATTGTTGATGATTTTACAAGATTTACATGGGTATTTTTATGAACTAAGGATGAAACTACTGAAACATTAAAATCTTTTATTCTAAAAATTGAAAATCAAATTGATCACAAGGTTAAAATAATTAGAAGTGATTAATGGACTAAGTTTAAGAATCACGTTCTTGACTTATTCTATAACTCAAAAGGGATTACCAGACAATACAGTACTCCTAGAACTCCTCAACAAAACGGTGTTGCTGAGAGGAGGAACAGGACACTGATTGAGGTTGCTCGGACCATGTTAGCTGATTTAAGTTGCCTTTAACATTCTGGGCAGAGGCACTCAGCATTGCATGCTACGTGCAGAACAAGGTTCTTATAGTTAAGCCATATAGAAAAACCCTCTATGAGCTATGTAACAAGAGGCCACCGTTCATTGGCTTTCTAAGGTCCTTTCACAGCAAGTGTACCATACTTAACACAAAGGACAATTTGGCAAAAATTCTTTAAAAGTCCGATGATGCTATCTTTGTTGGATATTCATCTAACTCTATTACTTATAGAGTTTATAACATCAAAAATCAACAATTTGAGGAATCATCCAACATTGTTGTCAATGAGCACACTCCTTGTGTTAGTAGGAATGACCCTGATCATATTTTTGACTTAGAATTGTTTCCTAACTTTTCTAATCCATCTTGTGAGAATGTTTCAGCCAGAACAGGTACTCAAAGTGACTCTGATAATGATAACCTATTTGGGTTATCCTGACCTTGTTCAGGTTCTCTAAGAGTAGTTGAAGATCAAACTCCCACTATCTTAAGATTTGACAACATAACTATTTCAAGAGATAGTGGAGCTTCAACCAGTGGTCCACCTAATGAGCCTCAAACCTAATCTGGCGACACTATATAACACCAAGCTAATAGAAGTAGCATCTTAAAGGAACATAAAACTGTTAATGTTGCTTCACAACCCACAAATAATGATGGTGTTTCTCATTCATTCAATCAGTCCTCATTGAATGAGTTTAAAACAATAGTTGGTCCAAGTGTTCAAGCTCTGGAGCAAAATATGTCCAACTTGGATCTATCTTTCCAACTAGAGGTGATTCCCAGGCTTAGGATTCATAACACTTATCCAACTGAGAACAACATAGGAGAAGCCTTTAAAGGTGTGAGAACAAGAGGACAAACTCACAAAGGGAGTGTCTATTTGTACTCATGATTTTTGTCTCATATAGAACCCAAGAAAGTAGAAAAAGCCTTAAAGGATAGTAGTTGGGTAAAATCAATGCAAGAGGAATTGCTTCAGTTCAAAAGACAACAGATTTGGAACCTAAGTTTGCTACCATCTAGTCAAGTACCAATAGGCACCAAATGGGTTTTCAGAAACAAGAGAGATGATAAAGGCTTGAGAATCAAGAATAAGGCAAGACTGGTAGTTCAAGGATACACCCAAGAGGAAGGAATTGATTACACTAATGTCTTTGCACTAGTTGCAAGACTTGAGGCAGTGAGGATCTTTCTTGCTTATGCTGGATCCAAATATATTACTATCTAATAACTTGATGTTAAGTGTGTCTTTTTATATGGGGATATAGATAAGGAACTCTATATGTGTCAACCTCTAGGATTTAAAGATCCCCAGCACCCCAACTATGTGTGTAAGTTGGATAAAGCTCTATATGGGTTGCACCAAGCACCTAAGCTGTGGTACGAGACTTTGTATCAATTTCTCCTGAAAAATGGCTACACTAGAGGCACCATTGACAAGACTTTATTCATAAAGAATTCGGGGAAGACATTTTGCTCGCCAAGTCTATGTTGATGACATCATATTTGGTTCCTCAAATGACCAAATGTGCAGAGACTTTGAGAGCATCATGAAGAAGAAATTCGAGATGGGTTCCATGGGAAAGATGGATTTCTTCCTTGAAATTTAGGTAAAACAAATGAATGAAGGGTTCTTTATAAATTAATCTAAGTATGTATTTCACATCTTAGAATAATTTAATATGAAAGATTGTAAGCTAGCTAAGACACCCATACCTAGAAACCATAATCTTTTTCCTGAATCTAAGGGGGATGATATTGATCAACATTAGTATAGGGAAACAATCAGGTCTCTGATGTATCTCACTGCAAGTAGACCTAATCTCATGTTTTCCACATGCATTTGTGCAAGATATCCGGCAGCTCCAAAGATGTCTCACCTAGTCGCTACCAAGAGAATCCTTAGATATCTTAAAGGAGCACCTAAACTAGGCCTTTGGTATCCAAGGAACAACAATTTAAATCTCTATGGTTATTATAATAGTCACTATGGTGGCTGTAACATCAACAAGAAATCAACATCAGGTGGATGTTAATTTCTTGGTGGAAGGATTATCTCATGGAAATTCAAGAAGCAATCCTATGTCTCTACATATACTGCTAAAGCTGAATACATTGTAACTGCAAGTTGTTGTGCACGATTGCTGTGGATTCAAAATCCGATGCTGGACTATGGATTCAACTTCATAAGCACTCCTATCCATATTAACAACAATAGTGTTATCTCCATTACTGAAAATCTAGTGAAGCACTCCAAGACAAAGCATATTGACATCAGGTATCATTTCATAAGAGATATTCATGAGAAAAATCTGATTAAGCTAATAAAAGTTAATTCAAATTAACAATATGTTGATTTGTTCACCAAAGCCTTTGATGAAAAAAGATTTAAGTATCTCATTACAGCTATTGGGATGATAAACATTGATTAGTCTATCACTTTTGAAAACCTTTTCAAATATGCAATGTCTTTTGTTAAAACTATCTAAGCCTTGTTACAAAAGGTTTTTCTCTGAAATTTTTCTAAGTATAGATTCTTCCAAAGAGAAATTAACCCTTGGAAGATGTTTCATATATCTTCTGAAGAAAATTTTCTCCAAGGGAAACTTATTCTTGGAAGAAATTTTAGGCTCGAAAAAAGCGATTGATAATTTATCAGATCTACTTCCGAAGCTTATAACATCTTCGTTCGGAAAGCACTTTACTCTCGGAAGTAAGAAATTACCTTCGAAAGTTAAGTTGGCTTCGAAAGAAGGTTACCTTCGGAAATCTCTTATGCTCGAAAGAAGACCTTACTGTGTAACGTAAATCTTTGGGCCTTACAATTGTAGAAGGTAAATATTTTCTTAATGATGTCAGCATATTTTAAATTGTTTTAACTTTGCCGCTCTTGTTACATCATACCCAAACCATCACTTCACCTTATCCATCCACCACTTTCACCCACTTAAATATTTCGACTTACCCATTTTAAACTTCTTACCGATTTCACTACCCAAAGCTTTCTATATCTCCAATTGACCTAAATCAAGGTCATTTCTCTGTTTTTCTCTAGTGGCGCTTAACCCCAAGCACAATCAAGTCATATTATTAGATTCATCCATGGATGCTGACTTTTCTAAAATTATCTCCTTTTTGATCCAATCCACTAACTTTATAGCCCTAACTGTGAACCCCATCCTGTATTCAAACCACATGGCTGAGTTTTGGGGGAATGCATAGATTATAACCCAGAATGGGGTTAGGGTTTTGATCGTATCAGAACAACTCATCAGGGAGTATATTGAGCTTCATGATGATAGTTCTCTAATAGAGTTCCCTAAGACTGATGTTAATGAAACCTATATCCTTATGGGATATGGAGGTGATGTTAGCAGATCCACTGTTTACAAGTTCAACTTCTCATACCAGTGGAAATTCCTATACACATTGTCCTTCACTGCTTTTCTAACAAGTCAGGGGGATGGGATCAAATCCCGTATGAAATAGGTTGTCTAGTTCATGGGTTGGTAAGAGGCCTACGCTTTAACTACTCCAGATTCGTGCTGACCAATTTGATGGACACCTTCAAAGGGAGACATTCTACATGTATCCTAGGTTCATCCAACACCTAATCAACTGTGTGTTGGACCCGAGCAAACTTGTCTGCGCAGCTGCTCTTCCAGTCCCTCACATGAGGCCGACCATCTTCAAGATTCTAAAAAGGATGTCCACCAACTTCACTAGAAGAGACACTCCATTTTTTCTAGGTATGATTGAGTGCATAGCTCCTGGTGACATCCCTGTTAACCCCACAGGTGATGAATCCACACCAACAACCAACCTCACATTGTCAATTCTACCTTCTCACCCCATCAAATACACATATCAGAGATGCCCCATACGAACCCTTGATTAGTCTACTCTAATTGATCAAGGCCCTCATATTCAACCTAAAAAGACTAGAATGGAAACATGGGCTCCCACTCAGTCCGAGGTCTCACCATCCTTCATAATTGACCTCAACATGGGATTTGAGTTTCCTCAGTTTAAACCCCCAAGCCTGAAACCAAAGCTGATAGCCCTCAGGGTGAGGCTCTATACTCCCCTTAGAAGTCAAAAAGGGACAGCACCACTAAAGACTCAATGCCAATAGACATTGATCAAAGTCCCGGGTCATTAGGTATGACTTCCATATCCTTTACTGACCTATTGATAAGAACTGATGAGGAGATTATGTCTCTTCATGACAATAAAGTTGATCAACAACAACCTTTTAGGGATCAACAGATACTAGAGGGACCTCTCATCTCTAGCCCCCATTAGCAAAAACCTACTGAGGTGAGTCCCGCTAATGTGGAGGGGACTTATGTAGATTCAGCTGCCACTACTAAAGGAGCCTCATTGGATCCTCAGAGCAGTGGTAACATTTCCGAGTCTGAATCTACAGTAACTGTGCCCTTTGATGCCTCTGAAAGTGACATCATTAGGCATAGGAAACTAGGGTGCCAAGAAAACATATTTGGTGGTGAGGATGAACATACTAGGTATGTTACCTCATCACCCCGTGATTGTTCAAAAGAAGATGAGGGAAGTCTTTGGCTCTACTGGTTTGGCTGTCTCTTCTATTGGTCTATTGTATTGATGGGTACATCTATGGCTTAAGTTAAGGGGAAGACCTGTCTATTCTACTATTGATTCCCTTTGGCTCGCTCTGTCCTACAAAGTCATCTCACTCTCCTACCTTTACTTTAAAGAAGGGACATGTCCAATGACTGCTTCCTCCTGGGCTTGATCCTTAATTGAAAGCGGACTCCTTTTGCTTTCAGCCTTTCTTTCAGATGGGACAGAAAGGCATCGACTCCTATCGTAGTTGTAACATCCACAATTTTTCGAGTTAAAACCCAAAACCCAAACTCAATTTGAATTTCCATTATTAATTTATTTTAATGGTTATAATGGATTAAATACAACTTTTATTGTGAATTATTTTTAAAAAAAAATATTTAAGACTTCTAATAATTTACAGAGTTATAAGTAATTCTTTTTGTATAGTTATAAAGTGTTATTAATCATTTTACAATAAACAATTAAATGGAAAAAGTTAACTTAAAATTTATTATGTTGTAAAATGAATTTTAATCAAGTTACAAAGTTTACAAGTTTATAAAAGTTTAATAAATAATTAATTTAATTTATTATTTACAATAGTTTTATAAGTCAAAGGTCAAATTTGTAATTTATGAAACTTTGTTCTAAGGTTTGTTCATAAAATAATAGCTATCAAAATCACAGGGACCAAATATGTAATTTTCTTTACAACCAACCCAAACCAACCCCCCTTCACCCTGTATTTCCGGCGTGTGCTCCGGCCAAGTTCTGGCCGAGCTCCGGCCACTCCAAAACCCCCAAACCTTGTCGATTCACAATCTAAAACTGTCTCCAAACCGACCTATACACTTTTCGAGCATAATTACACCATTAAATCAAAGCTAAAGCGTCGGTTACCACCCATTCGAGTGAATAACCGAAACTCTTTAAACCATTGAGCCGTTCAAACAATTAAGACTAATAATAATCCAATTAATCGAACCTAAACGATCATCTATCTATCCTAAATGTTTACTACTTCCAATTTCACCTGAAAAGCACATAAACATCGAATTCGACCACCAC